>LSSN01001582.1:0-25779 GCA_001970855.1 Smittium culicis
AAACTCAGCAAAATCGATGCGAAATACCAAATATTGGTAAAAGAACAAGCCGGATTCAGGAATTTCGAGGAGTGTGCGGGCCAAGCGACCACTCTATACGAAATATTACGCCGACGCAAAATTCAGAACAAGGAAACATGGCTGTGCTATATCGACTATAGCAAGGCCTACGACCGGGTCCCCCACATGGCCCTACTGCATAAACTGCGATCAGTGGGCATTGGGGGCAAACTTCTCAATATGATCAAGGGCATGTATGATGCCCCGAAAATTGCAGTTAGAGTTGGAAATGAAGTTTCCAACTCTACTGAATACCTCTGTGGAGTGCGGCAAGGGTGCCCAGCCTCGCCGATACTTTTCGATTTTTATATTAATGATATATTTAAGGGCGTACGAGGTGTGCGGGTGCCTGGGCTCACCTCACGCATACCAGGACTACTGTTTGCCGACGATGCCGTGCTATTGGCCGAATCATCAGTCGATCTTCAAACCGCACTGAACACCATAAGCGAATGGTCGGACACTTGGGAAATGGCTGTGAATGCCTCCAAGTGCGGGATAATGACTATAAGCGGGGAGTTGACTACTGATATGACCCTGCAGGGCCAAAAAGTCGACTCCACCGACCAGTACACCTACTTGGGCTATATTATGAATAGCAAGTGGGATGTATCTGGGACGATCAAGAACAACAAGAACAAGGTCAGGAAGGATGTATACGCTGCGTACAGCTTCCTGAGACGGTCTGATGTGCTCACAGCACTAAAAATAAAGTTCATCAATTCGGTTCTAATGCTGATTGGATGTTACGGTAAAAATTTTTAAAAGTTACTAAAAAAAATAATAATATGATTGTTTAATAATTTTATTTTATATTTTTTTCTTCACTAAAAAAAAAGGTACCCCTCAAATAAAAAGGATATTTCGCTAGTTTTATATCTAGATCTCATTGTTATTATCTACTAAATTCTAAAGGATATTGAATATTTCTTCTCTAGATTATGTATTATAAAAATGATTTAGGCTCTTATAATTGAATATATTCATCCTACAAGAATATTAGATATAATGAAACATCCTTGTGAGATGTTAATAAAATCTAACCTCTTTGTAAAAGCGTAATAAACATGCGAATATCTTTATAAATTATTAATAAAGACAACTTTCTTTATATATATCCCTAATAACAATCCCCTTTGAGTATAAATACTTTGATCTATATCTTTTCAAAGACAGAGATCATTATATTTATTGGTTAAGCTATTGGATAACATAAACACAAAGGAAAAGTATCAATTTTCCTTTGGCTACGGTGAGGAGACATTTGGCATGACTGAAGCCAGATGAAAGCCCATACAGATGGAAATCGACAAGGCAATCCGAATGGTTGCCAACGTCGGAAAATCAGCGGCCATGGAGCGTATCATGGATGAACTGACCATAAGCTCAGCGTTCACGCGCACCAGCACAGCCCGTGAGCGTTCATACCATAAGTGGTCGACCTCATCAAGGTACCATTGACGTCCAGGATGGCCACATGGGTGAGTGGGAGTTCCTGGCCGATCAAAAAATTTATCTCTCAAGATTCGATCGGTCAGATTTACATCGCTATAGCCAACTGGAAACGACGAAATAACCGGTCTGTCATCGACCGTTGATCGGTGGATCGAAGAATCGGCAAAAAAAGCTATTGGATTTGCCTTTAAGCAATGTACTCCAAACTGAGTCTGGGTCATCAGGAAATTGAGAAATTGCGAACGGGAAGCTAATCAACTACTCAGTCTTATCTCACAGAAAAATAATCTAAGTAAGATATATAATTTTCATTCGTAGTTGCAAAATCAGAACGCCTGCGACTGCAGATCACATACTATTAGACTGCGCAACGAAATACAGAGCTCAAGATAAAAGGGTTGACTTGTTCATACCAGATTTGGTCCGCTCAAAAGTAAGTTTTTTATCTAATTCTAATGAACCCTGGCTGGGGTTAGTATGAAAACTCCTTGGGGAGTAGGGTTCTAAATAGTATAGAAGTCAGTTCCATCTGGCGCCACAAGGCAAAGTTATGAGCTGGATAATGATAAAATTTTGAAAAGCGTCCGCGTGTCTATAATTCTTACACTTCAAAGTATAAATGGTTTACCAGTTCACCTGAACCAATGCAGAGTGGGTATGGAGCTACTAGAGCGGCGGAGGGGGGGCGGGTGTAAATTTTTTTAAACATTTTTTATGCTTTTAAATTATTTTTAATAAAATCTCTGATTAGAAAATAAATTAGCGGCTTTTATTCGTAATTGGGGTGGTTTTAATATAGAAATCGATTCAATAGTTTCCTTCTCATATAAAAAATCTTTTTGCGTTTTTATTTCGGTTGAAATCATTTCGATAATCGCTACGGCGTTTGTTTAGATACATTAATTTATAGAGTGTTTTTTTAAAGCTTATTCCTACATCTTTTTCAAGAATTTAGAGGGTTTTTATTGTAAAATTTAAGCTCAATTGACGTTGTCAAGAAGATAGGTTCATGGAACTAGTCTAGCCATTAACGATTGAGCTTAAGCTTTATAGCCGACTTTGAGTGATTAAAAAATCTTTTTAACAACTAATACTTTAGAATTTGAAAATCAAAGTCATGTTGGCCAGTTGATTTGTTACATTTTATTTCAAAGCTGGGATTATGTATAAGCATTTAACAAAAACGAAAGCGCACGTTTTTCACGACAGTTTTTGCTATTTGAATATTTTAGTTTCTGAAAGATGTATGTGGCTATTGTGAAAAAATTTCATTCTAACAGAATATATTGAAACTATATGCTCAACTAATAATTCAGGCTATAGGTATTTTTAGATAGTTCAAAAAATAATATACTATTGCTTTATTGTAAAAGAGTAATACTAATACTATTTCCGTGATTTGATTTAAAGATCCATAAACGTCTATAAAGCCAATTAATTTTAATTTTAAAGTAGAGAGAGCTATTGGTGTTTTACTTAGTCAATAATTTTGGTAGTGTGCAGAAAAAAAAGTTGTTAAATAAGAGAGCAAGTTATTGGGGGCATTGGATGTGTCTAGACCCAAAGCCAATTTTTTCTTGGAAGCAAATAATAAATACTGAGGACCAATAGAGTTGAGATATAAAGAATTTGTGAGAGTAAAGTATTAGCTAATAATCACCTGCGTGGAATAATGGTAGGAAACTATCTTATCTACAAATTCTATTATCAGATGAAGGCTGATTGAGTAAAGTATAGCTATTGGTGGATAGGGTTAAAGCATTGGTCAAATAGATTTTTGATATCAGGCACAGCTATTGGGTAGGCAGATGTGATGGAGGGTTTGTGTATTGGGTTTTATCTAAAGGGGGTTAATCAGATAAGAAAAAGGAGCTCTAGCAGAGGATTGGCGATCAGAAATATATTTTTTCTTATACACAAGAATAGGTAAAGTGAAGATTTATGGAAATAAGGCTGCCTATAAAGCGCAATTTCCCAGCATGGATATATTTTATCTCTTTGTCTATTCATTACTTCTTTTTAATATTTAAAACAAAACAAAATCAAATCTTTTTATTTCTATTTAATAAACAATCCAATCCAAAACAAAACTAAACGCTTTTAATCAATTAAACATGTCTGGAATAATAGCTTCAAAAAACTTTCTTAGAACTCTAGCTTCACAGGCCCCAAAGTTCAAGCAAACCATCTCGTTAGCTGGCGCAAGAGCTTACCATCAGAAAGTCCACGAGCACTATGAGCGCCCTTTAAACGTCGGCTCCTTGGACAAGAACGATCCTAACGTCGGAACAGGTCTAGTTGGTGCTCCAGCTTGTGGTGATGTTATGCGCCTGCAAATCAAAGTGGATGACGAGGGCAAAATAATCGATGCTAAGTTCAAAACGTTTGGCTGTGGATCTGCTATCGCCTCATCCAGCTTCGCCAGCGAAATGATCAAAGGACTTGGTATTGAGGATGCTAAAGATATTAAGAACACCGTCATCGCTAAAGAACTATGTCTACCCCCTGTCAAACTCCACTGTTCTATGCTCGCTGAAGACGCAATCAAATCTGCAATTGAAGACTATAAAAGAAAAAAGAAAATCCAAGCCACATCTGCTTAAAATATGAAATAAAGTATTGAAGTATATCCCAAATCCTTCAGTGTATCCATATTTATTTTCGCCCCACTCTTATACTTTCTTTATTCCATTTCGTTCTTGCCTTTTCTTTTTATGCTCTCTTTGTATATTAGATTACCCCTCCTTTTTTTAATAATATTCATTTAAACCCAATTTATATTCAACGAACTCATCCTTTTCTATTGAATAAGTATATAAAATTTTATCTTTATTATAATATAGCTATACTTTTTTTTGCGCTTTTTAGTAGCCTTATCTTAACTGTATCCCGTTTATGTATATTTGTAGTCCTTTGCAGTCATTACGACTGGATCTATATTTTCCTATAATCACCTTGCATATCTGTCAGCTGTTTTATACAAGTTTGGTCAGAACTCTAATATAAGTTTTAGTTTAAAGCAATGTTTGTTTACTATCCCTCAAGATATATTTTTAGCTTGAGATAACTATATGATCTCAACTCTGGCTTGAAAGGATAAATATAGATTATTTGAACCTCATCTCGTAATCACGTCGACAAGATATTTTTTAAAAAATAATAATTAAATAAGCAAAGACAAAATAAGCTATGAATAAATAAATAAATAAGTAAAAGCAGTGTTAGTGCGATGGTAACTGAGGGTATTAAAACAAAATCATTTAAAAAGAAATACTAAATGTAAATATTTTTATAAAAAATCAGTAGTTGAATCTAGTCCATATATAAGTTTATGTTCATAGTTAAAACTTAGTTGCTATTGAGATGGCGTAGATTGCCTCCTTTACTTCTCAATACAAAAGAGGGTTGAGACTTATATCGGGCTTTTTAAAACTTTGTTGAAAATAAAAGTTCCATAAACAATAATAACAAATCCTAGCAATCCAAGAAAATTAAGTTTAAATAAATCAAACGCGATTAAATATATGTTAAAGTATTGTAAAAATTAAGTATAAAGTAGCATACCAATAGCTTGCAGGAGGTGGAATTGTTCCCAACCCATATACAAACTTATAATCCACGTGAATAAAGTTCTATTTACCAAAAAAAAAAAAAAAAATTAATGCCAAAAAGTCATATTAGCAATAAATAGGCAAGGTGTAATAATCTAAATTATAATATAAAAATTTATAAGCGTTGCTAAAGGGAAAAAAAAAAAAACAAAGCTATAATAAGGTAATAAATGCAAAGTTACCTGCAAGAGTCGATAGTTGAACGCGAGGCGGCGCTAACAGCCTTAGTTATCGAGAGGCCAAAATAGTTGGTCATTGAGATCGAAAACATGATATAGATACAGAGATTAAGGATGGATTGATTGTTAATTATTTGAGAAAACCCGGTGCTGGCGTCGAAATAGCCGCCTTTGTTGTTGACGCCCACGGTGTAATGAAGAATCGGGATCAGAATTCCGACAGTTAGCGCGCCAAAAGTTCCTTCCAGCCCCACGCCTTTGAGCGGGTTGTAACTGTAGTGCTGCATGATCTTTTCTTCGGATATGAACATCACAGCGCCAAAAACTTGGCCTAGGACTATCATCACTATTCCAAATATATTTTCTGATCGGTTGGCTTTGTTTCCAAGTACGGTATTGACGATATGCGCAATGTTGGAAGTTTCGATATCTCTTATACTATACACGATCGAGCTTGCTCCTACAATAGAGGTACCGATTATTATCATTGCTAATGATATCCATTGATCTCTTGTCAATGTATGGCCAAGGAACTTCACAGAGAATAAGCTAACAAAAATGACGACAATTCCTTTAAGCATCTGATAAACTGAAGCAGTGGTGAACAAAAACCCAACAAGTATCAGCTAAAAGTAGGTAAATGGTAAAAGTGTTAGTTTATGAAAAGCGAAGCCGATCCACTCACTCCAGAAAAGAAATAAGGGGATATTACAGTAGAAGCGATAATATCGCATATTGCAGGGATCGACATAAGAAGGTTGCTCATACCGCTGAGTTCGGGCTTCTCAGCTTTCAAGTCGCGGATCTGTTGCTCGATTTGCTCGTCAGTTAAGCGCGGAAGAAGCAAACCAGGTTTTCCCGAGTTAAAGTTAGAAGTTGAAGGTATTTCTGGGAGACAAGGAGTGTCAAAAATCTGCTCGTAATCGGCCTTGTTTGTATCGGAGGTGAAATGGTAGTACATTTTTATTGCGAAGTAGACGATCAAGCAGAGCATTTCGCCCAAAAACATGTTTAGAGTTTGCAGCACCGGTTGACTGTAGAATTTGTGGTTTTTTGTGTCAGGATCAAGGCAGTTTTCGACGCAAGTGCTGTTCTGCATTTTTGTCATTAGGGTATTTAGAGTTCCGGAAATGAGCATTCCGAAAGATAAATACATCTTGAAACCCATGGAGGTCGTCATTTTTATTTATTTATTTTGATACCAGGAAGAACAGATGCAGATTTTGATTAAAAGTAAGATTGAAAAAGGGTGAGAGAGTTGATTTTTTATTTTTATTTTTTACTAGGGTATGAGATTCGGGAGACTAAGAGTTAATTTAAATTATTGAGAGAGTATGATGCAATAAAAATAAAAAATGTATAAATTTAATTGCGAAGAGTGGAAACTTTTACGTTTAATTGCCAATTTATTTATTAGAAATACCATGAATGGTTGAAATCAAGTTATTTATTCGATATCCAATTTGATACCAGCATTTTAATAAGTTAAACAAAGAGCGGGCTGAAACTAAGTGAAAGCTAAAATTACGATGAAATGAAATTTAGAATTTACGCTATATAAACATCAAGCGGATATTCAGACCATGTTAAGCATATGAATTTTAGAAAACATTGGTTGAGCCTTTAAATGAGTTTCAAGCATGTAGTGAGTACTAATTCAACTATGCCATTTAAATTATCTACAGACTGTCATAATGATAGTTTTAAAAACGAAAAAAGAGAATTTGATTATTATAGTATAAGGAACTAAGAAGTGGTATAATAAAAAGGAGGAACACATATCGAGTAGAGTAAATAATTTAAAAAAAACAAGAATTATTGGAGGCGGATAATAGGGGAAGAGTTAAAAGAGGGTATTTATTGGAGACTAGTGTGAGAAGAGAGCAAGTGGGGGAGAGCAAGAGTTTATCTGTAGCTTTCGAGTTCAGGCGAGTCCCAAGAGAAGAATTTTCCAGAGAGGTCTTTTTGGAGGCGGAGGGAGGTGTTGGCGATGACAGAGCCGGGGACTTTAGGGTCGAGGAGTTTATTAGTTTCGTGCAATTCGACAAACTTGGCGAGATCTTGTGGTTTCATAGCATCGCCAGAGGCTCTAATAGTGGTCTGCATGTTGGTGTCAACGACGCCGGGACGCAGGGCGAGGAAAGTGACAGCGGGCTCTTCAATGGCCAAGCATGAAGTGAGCATGTTTAGGGCGGCCTTAGAGTTGCAGTAGGCGCCCCAGGAGTAGTAGGCGTTTGTGGCAGCACCCGAACTGATATTGATGACTCTGCCCTCGGTTTTGGTCAAGTATGGCAATGCTTTCTGGGTGAGATATAGGAGAGAGAAGAAATTGATGTCGAAATGGCGCATGTGGTCTTGTTTTGAGATTTCAGAGAGCTTCTTCAATGGATCCAAAGTGCCGGCGTTGTTGACTAAGGCGTCGATTCTGCCAAACTTTTGGATCGAGTATTCTACATACTTATCGCAGGACTCATTGCTGGTAATATCGCCAACAAAATACTCGAGCTTTGCGGAGTCGCTGATCTTGGAGCACTCAACAGACAAATCCTCCAGTTCCTTAGCGTTACGGGCAAAGCCTACTACGTTGGCACCCTGCTTTATCAATTCGATACAAGTTGCACGGCCTATACCTCTGGAGGCACCAGTTACTAAAACTACCTTTTGTGCAGCGACAGACATTTTATTATGAATTCTTTTAATACTAAAAATGATTAAAAAATGAAGCAGGTAGCTTTATTTAGAAGCAAGATAAAAGGCTTCTAATGTATACAAAACTATATCTTTGCTAACCAGTCTTAATTTAGCCATTCAGGGAGTCAACACTCACAAGCACATTTAAAAACCATAGTTTGAAGAGCAAAGTGATAATTATATATTATTGGATAAATAAAAATTTCCATCCAATAGCTAGCTGTGATTTTATATTAATTTACATTGTTGTTATATGGTTGGATGGTTTTGGTAGTTGAAATAAAGCAAACTGCCCCTGAAAAGAGTATTAAGTCGAAAAGCGTAAATAATTAGCGAATATGGTGAAAAGATCTCGAATCTAGTCGCGATGTTTGGCCATTCAGAAACGAGATATCGCATTATTTTGCGGTTAAGGCAATGTTAATTGGAACTACTATATCAGCGCGTGTAAAAAACAAAAGCTGGACTAAGGCATATAAACGAGTCTAGATACCCCCATATTATGATCAAACTTTTCAACATCGTTTTCAAGTTCTAGTTCTTCTGATATCCTAATCCTTGTCCTTGTCCTTGTCTTTGCCCTAGCTTTAAAAACATTCTTACCTTTGAGAAATCAAACAATAATAAAATACTCGAGCCTGGTTCATTGCATTTGGTACCATTTTCTTGTGAAACTTACAATTAACCTAAAAAGAGGGAAAAAAAAGCAAGATGGATATTGGGCAAGTTCATAGATTGCCAGCTTTTTTAAATTCTGATTACTATTACTTTTTTTTTTGCCAATTAAATTAACAATAGCAGCTGAAACTCGATAAAAATAATGGCTGCGTTTTAGCCCTTTCAGAGGCGAATGCTGTCGCACGCATCTAAAATTAGTAGTTGGATAAACAAATTTAAAGCTATTACTTATTGGACATGATAAATTCAAGTTGAAATAGTTATTTATATATCGATATTTTAATTGTAAATATGTTAATTGGTTGGATGGTTTGGGCAGATAAAAAAATACCAAAAGCCCCTGAAAGGGTTAAAGTGTATATGTTCAGTTAATAAAAGTGTATGCTGAATACCTGGATATACTTGCTTTGACTCGGATCTATTGCACTACAACTGAGTTATTTTTATTCAGCAAATGTGTTGTATGACAGTTTAATTGTTTGCAATCAATAACAACAGAGAGACTGCGCTTGGCTTTGCGATACTCACGTCCACAGTCTAGTCTCAATAAAAATGCTAGCTGAATTGCACAAGGGTAGCTACGATAAAAGTACAAAATGGAGTCGGTGTTTAAAGAGAGAAATGCCTTGAATTAGCGAGGCATACTTGGCATGGCCGCATATTGGCAGGATTATCAACGAGAATGAGGGGGGGGAGATAGAGTGTTTTGATAGCCACAAGAAATCATACACTTTAAATGGGGTCATAGATAACAATCCAAATTCGAGAATCAGTAGAGTAGATGAATGAGCTTAGTTTTACTAGTGTAAAAGAGCGATGTCTAGATTAGCAGTACAAATCAACGCTAAAAGTTAATTAGCAAAAATTAATAATATCGTGATTACACGAGTAAATAAAGAGTACGCCTGTATTGCCGAACACAAGAAATAAATCAAGATTTATGCGGCTGTGAGCAGGCATATAAAGAACTGTGAATGTCATTAGATTTGGCGGCTAATATATAAAATAAGTAAACAAGCATATAAATTTATGTAAAGCCTATGATTAATGCCGCCACCCATGTGAATCATTTAGGTTCAAATTAGAGGCAATACAGATAACAGCAACAGCAAAACAAAAAAAATAAAAGAAGGCGGCGGAAGTGACAATCCTTATTAGCTCACCTAGTTTTTTTTTTGGTTGCTTCGTACATTTTTTATTTTTTCAATTGATGATTCACAGGTTTTTGTCTATCCATTTCTGTACTGCACTTATAAGTACCTTGGTTTCGCAGCTTCAGAAACTTGAACTCGATGATCAAAACTCAAACCCCGATACTTACCGGCATTTTATTCTGGTCTATAATGCCGCGAAGTGGATATGCATGGGTTAAAAAAGGAAACAAATCGTTCGAGAGCGAAGAGCCAAGAGACAGAAATCAGGCCAAGGTTTTTGATAGCTCGGCATTTCTGCAGAAAGTATCGGCACAGGAAAATTAGCATTGTTAAACCTTTCACAGGGTGTACAATATTTTTGATCTACAAAATAAGGCAAATTAGATTCAATAAAAATAATAATATTTCGAGACACGTATAATTATTGGTATGTTGTAAAATAACTCCAAGCAATAAATTTAAAAATAAACTATAGGCGAATCAATAAACTCTTGTATTTTAAGAGTGTTGGCCGGGAAAGGATTAAAGCGGTTGGTTTGTGGCTGCAGAAATCGCGGCTAGAAAAATTGCCACTACTCTCATACATCCGCCATAGATTCCGCTGCAAATAAATCCTATTTATTTCTTTAAACAATTTGGCTCAAAGTGTAGATTATTTGCGCTGAAATTAAACCGTAATCTTTGTATCAGCTTTTTTACTACGGTGATTGGTAGCCTACCAGCGCCCTGCGCGCTTAGAAATTGCAACCATAAGTACGCTGATTTGCGCATCTACAACTTAGAAGTGCTTGTATTATTAATATCAGTTTATTTGGCCAAAGTTCCTATGAATTTTGCTTAATTTTTTTTCTTTTCCCACATTTGCGCTCACGTTTTTTTTTTCTCAAAGTATATAACCGCCTCAATTCCTTTCTTTCTTCTAGGTCTATATAGATCACATATTCTTTCGTACCATAGAAGAGACCCTCTTGCCTTTCTTAATTCTCTTTATAGCATGGATAGTAGTTATATTATGTTTAAAGCCGACGACGGCGATACTAAAAAGTCCCTAAGAAAGACCCATAATCGCACTGGAAGCTTGATAGGCTCATTCAACTCTGAAATTAAAAAAAAAGTCTCCAACCTCATAAGCACCTCTGGAATAACCGCAAGCATCTCTGCCTCCAAAAAAAAAAACTTGTCTGACTCCAGAAGCTCCACCCCCGAAATCTCCCGCTGCAATAGCTCCCAAGATTTTACCCAACTCGCAAATTATTCCGATTTCAAAAACGCTAACTTCAACGGCTCAAGCGAGTCCATTTCTCGTGTTAACATTGATCCTCATTCCCACCCACATCACACTGTCCAACTATCCCCACGAAAGAAAACTCCCGTATCCTCCAAGTTTTATTATTCTGACCCTGAAGAAGTACAAGGCTCTTACAAATGCAGCCTCTTCGACAATAGAGTTTATAATGGTTTACTCTCACTTTCAAAAAATAAAATTTTATTCATATCTAAAACTAACGACTTTGAAACTAAACTTATTATTCCCATAAAAGATATTGTTTCTGTAGACAAGTACTCTACCTCCTACTCCACAAGCTCTCTAATAATCTCAACCGCCTCTTCAAACTACACCTTTTATAACTTTGAAAACTTTAACTCAGCCTATGACCTGATTTTTTCCCACTATCGCTCAAAAAATATCAGAAAAGTCAAAAATTTAAACGCTTTCGCAAGTTCTCAATCCAATAAAAATATCCCTGAATTCAAATTAGATGTTACCAAATCAAATTCAGCCGCCGATCCTTCTGTTTCCGCTTCCACATTCACAAGCGCAAAAACCTTCTCTATAACTAAAGATAAATTGCACACGCTCCCAACAGTTATAATAGAAAAGAAACATATACCTACCTCCAAAATCATTGAATATAAAAATCCTAGCTACTCGTCAAAACCCACAGATAAAATTGACTCTACCCTAATACCCCCAAAACATATTCCTAAATCTCAAACGATTAATAACGTTATCCCAACACTACACGACACTCCAATCAAAGTTAATCAGAATCTTACTGACGCTCAAAATGAGTCCGAGTTTATCCCAAAACGCCCCATATACCCTCCTAGAGCTTCCACAAGAAAAAATTTCGACTACTCTGAAATCATTCACCACCCAAACTCTTTACTCGAATCTACTGTTGACATTCCTCTCCCAATAGCCGCAAGATTGATATTTTTTGGCCTCCCTTTCCCAACAGATTCTTACTCTAAATACCTAAATATGACCAATCAGGAAATCTCAGAGCTAGCCGAGTTCAGACAAAAAAACATGGCTGCTGAAGGCTTATTCGATATTTCTATTGACAAGTGGAAAAATGGCATCCCTAATGCCAATGACAAACTTAAAGTAAAGTATATTAGACCTCTTAACCTCGCAATCGGCCCAAAACAAACAAGGACAAACGAAGATTGGTCCATAAAACAAATCGATTTTGAAAATTTCATTGTTTTGGAATGCAGTGTTGTCACGCCAGACGTGCCCGCTGGAAACTCATTCGTTGTCAAGGTTTTATACTCCTTGGAAAGAGTGGATAACAGCGTCGGCGAAACATCAACCCTCTTCAAGGCCAGTTTCTTGGTCGAATGGAGCAAAAAATCTTGGCTCAAATCTAAAATCGAAGGCGGAGTATCGTCTGGTTTGAAATCTAATTGTGAGCTAGCAATTAAAAACATTAGGACCTGGGAGAAACAAAACCTTAATAGAATATTGGTAAATAAAAAATCTAACCCTGAAGCATCTAGTATTCCTAAAAACACTCACCCACTACCAGTGCCACATGATTATGCTGCTAATCAACGATCAAGAAGCAGCAAAAATATTAACGCTACTAATAATACTATTAACGAAAGCAATTCTAATGAAAATCAAGGAAAGAAGGTATCATTTGCTGGCAAGCCCAGCTCTTCACTAGATTACCAACTCACTGATGAGATTCCTGGCAATGGAATTGAAAGAGCTATAGTCAATCTATTCAAACTATGCTCCTTTATTCCAAATAAACTATTTGGAAATGCCACTTCAAAATCTAAGAAAATCAGTCAGTTATTTTCTTTGGGGCTAATTGTACTAGCCGCTTACACTTTCACAGCAATATACCTTGACTACAGATGGAATTTCCTTATCGAGTTTCTCATAGACATATTCTCGCTATCAATTTACGCTACTCTATACATCCTAAAAAAAGCGTTATTCCTACCATCAAAACTTTCTTCAGCTGTTTTTGGCGCAGGATCGCCAAATAATAACCTACGCTTCTCTGAAGCCATCAATGATGATACCTTACGGCAACTCCAGCTAGAACTTAGCGAGATCAACTCGAAGCTCGAAAGAACTACTGATCTGCTCGCGCAAATAGTTGAACAAGTCTTGCTACAATAATCACTCGCAACCCCCCACCCCTTCTCCACTTCATTTTTTTTTGTTTTTAAAATTAAAACATTATACTTTATTAGACTATTTTATTTATTTAATTTTAGTTTTATAATCAAATAAGCTTTTAGTTTTTCTCTGGTTATATCTTTATTACATCAATTTAATGGAGTTTATCCTTTATCGTGATGGATAATTTGTTGATCTTTTTATTTCATAGATTATATTATTATAATTTTGTTTATGGTAAGTATTCGCAGGGTAAAAAAAATAAAAAACGAAACGAAAGGAAAAAAAAGAAATAAATTTTTAATGTTGTAAATATTTCAAGATATCAAAACAAGCTAAACATCTAGATACCTATAAAAAAAAAAAGATCTTCAAAGGCGTTCAAAATTTCTAGTTAAAAAATAATAAATTTTTTTTTTTTTATAATGGATAAATTGAAGACTTGTGAAATAAAGTGAGAAAAGATGAGATTCAGTTTCAATAGACTTTGTGAAAATTCACCCCGATAACCAGAATACGCGCAACGAAGTCTCATTTAGGAACTGGTTTTGAATTATAGCAAGAGGAAAATATATATTGGAGCAGTGACTATTACTATTATTATTTTTTTTTTTGAGGAGGGGCGATTATTATTATTATTATTATTATTATTATTTCGTGAGGGACGAGTGGTAAGTACATTAAATAAAACGTATTTTATGAGTGTAATGCTGTATCAAAACCGGTACTGACATCGTGACTTGTATTTTTTTATTGCTAAGAGGTGGAATGCTCAAATAAACAATAATATTGTTGTTGAAAATGCAGTTTGGGCAATATTAACGATACAACATCATCCAAAAGCCTGCTTGTTTTGTGTAAATATATTTATATATATTGTCTATTTGATAAAGTTTATGTGAATATATATATATTGGAGCTGAAAAGTCAAAATTATGAATTTTTTTTAAAATATTTATATATATATATATTTTGCTATTGTATCATTTATAAAAGATTTATACTTATTATTTGAGGCTGATGATAAAGCATTTAATTTTTTTTTTCTCTTTTTCACTTTCTTTTATATAAGAAAAGTCGGTATGATATGTCTATTGTTATGGAGATAATCGTGAAACAGCAAGAAAAAAAAAATTAAGAGTTGTTAGTTAAATCATTCTTTAAGTATTGCTCTTCAATCATAAGCTTGTTAAAATACACAAGAGGAGTTTTGATCCTGTTATTTATTCTTTTTATTTTTTATAAAGTTAATTTTAAATAATAACGTGACTATAACATATATATATATTTTTTTTACACTCTTAATACTTGCACTATAGTTATTTTATTTTATTTTTTGGATGGAGAATCTTTGGAATTAGGGTCAGGTGGAAGTGTGAAGCCATTTTAATGTATCTGTTGTATATAATATAAATTAAATTTGGGCTTTAAAAAATTGGGTCAGGAAAAATGGGATTGCACAGTACTTATTATGATGAGGTTGGTTATACTAGTGCAAATAATAAATAAATCGAATTAAACTTTCAATACGGGTGTGAGAGTGCTTTAAAGAGCTACGGAGTACCGCTTAATTATATTTTGCTTGGCAAGGAAAAAATACTTTATAATACAAATATTTTTTAGCTAACAAATGTGTCGAAAATAATGATATTCAGATAACTTTTAATTGTTTATTAGAATTACTTGAAAATAAATCAGCTGAGTTATGTAATTTTGTAGAGCCTATTTGATAAAATAAAAGTATAATTATTCTATTGAAATTACTGAATATTCGCTTTATTTTCTCCATTTCGGAAATTATTAAATATGTGAAACTTTTATTATTCTTTTCGAATGTTTTATAGAAAGTTAGATTTTATTGGCAAATTCAAAAACCAGCTTTTATTTTATTGCTACTCCTTCATTTCTCTCTAATACTTCTCGTTCTCCCAAATAATCTTCTTATATCCTAATATCTTGTATTTTTTTACCCATTTTATTATATTTCCAATAATCTGTTTAGACTTCCCTTGAATACTCAATCTTGAAAGCGCTTGAATTTCAGGTTATCTTTTGGCCTTACTGCCACATACTAAAAAGTTTACTTAATTTTTTTCTCTCTCTAAAATCATCAGGTCATTTCTTTTAAATACTTTTCGCATATACACTCTTTCTCTAATCCTTATTGCTTAACAAAAGTTTATGTATTTTATCCCATAATAACACTATAAATCAATTATACTACTCTGCCTAACAACAAATTAAAGATTTTTTATTAAATTTAAGAAATGTCTTTAAATGCTACAAAGAAAGCTATTTCAGAAGATTTTCTCCATTTTTACGATGATGGTATATCCTTAGAAAGAAACAGCACAACCACAAGCTTACAGAAAGATCATATATCTGAACTACAAATAGAGGAATCTGTCCGTTTGGCCCAAAGTTTACTAAATGATAGTCATTTCGACCTAAATTTTCCTGATTTTGTCGCTCCTTTGACTCCAAATTCTACTCATCCATATTACGGCGACGTAAAAAAGAAGTACGACCCGCTTAACTTATACCTCTACGAACATGACCAAATTCAAAGCTTCGATCTCCCCTACAGCACCCCATTAAAAATGCCTTCAATCGCAAATACTATCCCTATCATTTCTAAAAATATTAGTGAAACTAGCTCCAACATTTCCCTGCAAGGTTACCCGAAATTCTCTGAAATCCAATCTAAATTCCTTATAGCTGTAGAAACCGGTTCTACAAGCGTCGTTAAGAAAATGATTTTAATCGCAAAAGAAAATTTTAACAACGCAGATAAACTAATATCTTTCCAATCGGGAATAAATAAAGTAACCCCACTAATGCTTGCAACCACTAAAGGTCACGCCAGAGTTGTTTCTGAGTTGCTTATTGCAGGCGCCCCAGTAGACAGCCTTGATTCCGAAAATGAATCCGCTTTACTAAAAGCTTCCTATCTAGGTAACTTGGAAATAGTCTCGGTTCTTTTAAAGCATCATGCAAACCCCTCTTTCTCCGATAAAGATGGTTGGACTTCCCTCCATAATGCTGCCAGCTTTGGTCATCTCGACATAGTTAAACTACTAGCCAAAAATAAAAACGTCGATATTTCTGCTCAAAGCTTACAAGGACATACGCCTCTAAGTAAATAAAAAAAAATTTTTATATCCCTTATTATACACCCTCTCTCCTCCACCTCCTCTTTACTTTCCATTATATATTTGCGTTTATCGGATTTTCACCCTTGTGCATACATTAATTTTTTTTTTTTTGCTAATTTTGTTATATATTTATTAAATTTAGTGAACGCCGCATCCAAAGGTCACACCAAAGTCGCTGATTTTTTGCTAAAAACTGGTAAAGCCAAGGTTGTTTTAAAAAATAAATTCGGAGAAAACGCCTATGACATAGCTGCTGCTGGAATGTTCGTTGACCTTTGCTTCTTAATAGAAGAGGCAGAAAGATTAAACTGGCTTAAAAAACAAGCCACAAGTAAGCCCATAATTTATTCTCCCCCCATATTTTAAATTTATACTGAGTTCCGCTCTTATTATACTCGAATTTATCTCCAATAATTATTTTTTATCCTTTATAAAACTTTTTCTATTTCTTCTTTCCTAATCGTGCACATCCAATTTTCAACATACAGCATAACTCAAATTTCTGCTTTGACCTTTATTCTTATAAATAATTCTTTTTTTGTTGTTTATCGCTTATTTAGGCATGGTTAAAGAGCCATGGGACCCTTTAAAGGCTCACACTTCTCACCTTATTGTCATCCATGAGAATGAAAGAAGTAAGGGTCATTTCTCCAAGGTTTTGGATGAAGACATCACAAATCACCTCTCTTCAGTTTCTGCTGCTTTTTACCACCCTATATCGGTATTCCTAGGCTTCAAATCCAATAATAACACAACATCAGAAGAAAATAACACCATAAACTCTGAAAGTAAGTTGAGTAGAATAAGGTACCCAAAAGATTTTTCAGCTTTTAATTTAATATCTGGTATTGATCCACCACGATGGTCAAACATAATTGGTGAACCTTGCACTCCCGATCAAGTCACTTTGCCACACTTAGAAGAAAGCGAAAGTTCATCTAACTCGTGGTTCTGGCTAACTGATTGGTGTCTGCTATCGAAAAGTCAATATACAAGGTCGCCTGGAATTGAAAATAACGTGTCAAACAATAACGAAGGGTGGAAATACTGCAAAAGCGGTTTCAATTACGCTAACGGAAACTGGAAGGACTCACTAGACGAAATATACCTCAATGATTTCGATGATATGTCCCTAGACATTAGCTGTGTCAGGAGGCGAAAATGGGTTCGAATTATGAGACGCCAGATTGATCTATCCAGCTTTGAACACCACAAAACCAAATCTTTAAATAATAATAACCAAGACTCGCCACTTAACGAATTTAAAAGGAAGTCATTTGAGTCTATACCTGCAGCAAATACTCATTTATATAACCCGTCTCAAAGCCACACACCTGGTAGCCCATCTTACGAGTATCCGAGCTCAAACTTGGATAAGTCTTCATCAAGCGAATTTAAATCTGCTTTAGACAACTCGTCTGATAGTTCGTTTTCATCAAATTATAGCGATGTTAATGATAAAAATATAAACATCTATCATTTTGACAACCAAAGTAGTCAAGAGCCAATCTTGAGCAGTACAAAAATTTCTATAAATTCGCCTATTAAAGATGCTCATATTGACGATGTTCCTAACTCTGTTGAAAATAGCTCAAATGTAATTATTTCCAGAAATGTAAAAAATACTAAACAATCAAACCCAAATAGGCTCATTGAAGACATTAGCGCTAATGACCAAATGTTGAACGGAGAGTTAGACGATTCTGTCAGTGCTATAGAAAGCAATGCTTCTGATATTTCAAAATTATCCAATAAATCTCGTGTTTATGAACATAATTCATCAAATAATCCAATAGAAGCCCAAAAACCCACATCATCTACCGAAAAAGTTTCTAAACCCCGGAATTTGTTATCAGGAGATAATGTTTCAGCTAATTCTTCGAGTGTAAAGTTTTCAATGTCCGTAGATTCTCCTCAATTGCCTAATAACTCTCTTTCTGAGTACTCAGATTCCAATAGCAGATCCAACAAAAATCTCAGCTTCAAACAAATTCTCGCCCAGGATTTAAAGCATATCGAATATAAATTCAAAGAGGCTACACGATCACTTTCTAGTTCAATATATATCCGCCAGTACATGCCCGAACAAGCTTGGCAGCCAGATTCTAGTGCCCCAAGCTGCATTAATTGCGATAGAAAATTCAAGTTATTTTTTAGAAGGCACCATTGCAGGTTAGCAATTTTTTTTTTGAATCTTAGTGGTTTTGATCAATCTAAAAAAAAACCTTATTTTTTTCACAAAACTTCTACACCTTATTAAATTAAATCATTTTATTTTTAGGAGGTGTGGACTTGTTTTTTGCGATATTTGTTCAAGGGATAGGGAATGGCTAGCTTCAAGGTTATACTCGTTAGAAAACTTTGGCTCAGACAGTTCTATTCCTCTTATATCAAGCTCAAAGTCAATTAATGGCGTTTTATTTATTGATGAGATTACTAAATCTTTAATTTCTTTGTTGGAGTTGCCAAACGGTCACGAAAACATAGCTACTAACCAGAATTCGCCAATCTTGGATAACATTTCACTAGATATAAACACTGAAATGTTACAAAAAATTTTTAACTCCTCAAGTAACGAAAACAAGCCACAGTCATTGTATCTAATTCAGCAGCATAGAGTTTGTATACCTTGTAAACGAGCAATTAACAGAGTGGATGGTAGTACCAAGAATAGAGATGTAAACGATATCCCCGATGTACTAAAGAGGCTATTCGGACTATTAGCTGCTATGAAACCAAATGAACAATTGGATAGAATTGACTATAATATTCTAAACAATGATGTTTTAAATGCAACTATAATTAAACCAAACTCTGATGAAAACAACTCTGGAAACCTAAACGAAGTTTTGGAAAAAGAATTCAACTCGTTACTGAACCTGAACGGGATAGTTATGGAGGTACCTTTGTCACATACCGAAGATGCAGCTTTGATGCTGGTCAAGATGAATTTACCAGCGCTGTTGGAACATAGCGTGCCTGAAATTAATTGGTTCCAAGATGCTTTGAATATTTATACACAGTTGGCTAGTTCTATTCAGGACAGTTCAGATATCAGTAAACATAATTTGACCAACGATCTTCTTAGTTTGAGCAATTTAAAAATAGAAAACATTCAAAGTATTGATCATAACTCTAAGCTAAAATCTACCGATAAAAACATAGACAGCTCTAACGCAATCTCTATTAAAAAATTAAAATCAGATAATATCAATCATATTAATTTTACAAACAACAATTCTTCTGGTAGCCCTATCCAACCAAATGTGGCATATGACTACTGGTACGCCACAAATAATGATATCACTAGTAGCTCGCCTATTCCTGACGCGCCAGGAAATTCCGCTGGATTATACCTTAATGAATCGTATGGATTACTAGATAAGTTTTATAGAGAAATGAATAAAGTATTGATACAGTCAGTTATAAAAATTGGATGCAGCGACGAGTCATCCATTCACAAAACAAGTAAAAAGTTTAAGCTTAGTGAATTTTCTGTTGAGTGCCCAGTTTGCAACAAGTTATGGACAGATGTTTTGGATTCTATCGGCAGATCACCAGGCGAGGGCTGGCAAGAAATTCAAGAGCGACATATTAGCGAATGTTTAGTGGACATGCAACTGGAATTAGGTGGAACTGCTAAAGAAGGCTCGGCCGAGAATGAAAATTCTAGCGATATAGTACCAAGCTCAAACGTGGCTATGAATATTTCCAATAATTCTAATCAAGCGTTAAGCGCAAACGATTCTAATCCCAGTTCAAGTAGGCCAGTTTTAGGTCTACTAGACATGCTGAACGAAAGTAGTAAAACTGGTTCAAGCTCTGGTAAAGGGAAATTGGTAAGCACTAATACCAGCAGCTTCAATAGTAATACCAATGACTTTGCGAAGGATAGATTAATTTCTCTAACTCGGAAAATTTCGGACAATGAGCATGCAAGTAATATCATTAGTGAGGACATACTTAGCATAAATCATCATGGCTTTGATGATTCCAAAGATATGAATAGTGTTGCTGGTAAAGCGATGTCTTTGCCAAAAGATTTAGGCGATAAACAAAATCCAAACTCAATGTTTCCAATTTGGGAAAGCGAGGAAAGAAATGACAACAATGACCCTATTATAATAGAAAATTCATTCTTAGGTTCTTCACAAAGTATTAGCAATGATAATATTGGAATTGTTCAAAATAGCAGTATGAGACCTAGCGACATTAATATTGGAAACTCTAAAAGGAAAAATACATTACCATCCAATATATCTAAATCGTATACACCCAGCGAAATGATCGGTGACGATGTCAGCGGAAAGCGGAGGGATAATTATGAAGAAAAAAATTTAAAATCAATCACATTCAACTTATTTAACCAAATTGGGAATTTAGCTGGTGTAATTGGGCTTATTCCGCCATCAGAGACTGAGAAAAAGCCTAATCACGAATCTAGGAGCGAGAACGATTTTGACACTGCTTTGCCAGACCTTGGAAAAAAGTATTATAAGAAACATGAGGGTTCATCAGCGTCTAAAAACAGATATATGGATAACTCAGGAGCACAACCAGCAAGTTCAAGCTCAAACAGAATAGATACCGGGGAAAATACGTATGGATTCTTCAACAAACTTGTGTTTCAAAAAATAGGAATCTCTCGGGATAATACAGAGCACTCGTCCAATGAACTCAGTTACCAATCTGGTGAAATCACAAACGCTTACGCTAGCGCTGGAAGCAGTATCTATTCAGCTAATTTTAGGAGTGCCGAAAACCTACAATTTGGGAGTAGAGCAGGGGCAGTAACTGGCGCAGGATCAAGCAGTTCAGATGCACTTAATCGCAAAAAATCAAAATCAAAGTCAAAAGTAAGATTTGTTAGCTACAAGTTGAGTGAAGATAGTCCGCTTCTGAATCAAGAGTGTAGTATTTGTTTTGATGAGTTTGAATGCGGGGATTCAGTTGCTAGATTGAGCTGTTTCTGTACGTTTCATAGCGGATGTATTAAGGAATGGTTCAAAAGGAACCCTAACTGTCCAGTTCATGGAATTTAAATATAATACCAATTTTTATAATTTTCTTTATCTCATTCAGTTCCTGTTTATCATCAGCTTAATAAAGATATATACTCTCTTTTCTATTATTTTTTATTTGTCTGGTTATGGTATATTTTCATAAATACTTTCGTTTTTTTCCTTACTTTTTCAATGCTTAATATCTGTAAATTAAATAACTCACTATTTTTTTTTACTAGTATAATCCTAATTTACAACTTCCATAAACATCCGCTTTAATTTGTTACTTCATAATGTAGAATATATAATCAATATATTTTTAACCATAATATTTATAAAGTTTACTTGATTAAAAAATAAAAAGAGTATCGTTTAGGTTTATACTTCTAAAACCATAAAATGTGTTTGATATATTTACAATAGTTATTTTAGAATTATGTAGAGAAATAGGAATTTACAAGTTTGTTTTATAATATAAAAATAGTAATTGGAACTATTGTGGAGAAAAGAAATGCAGCCTATAAATCATTTTTTATTAATTGTTTTGTTTTTTTTTACGCTAATTATTTGCCAGTTATAACATTTACTTTTTTTTTTGCCTAACAAATTCTTTTATTTTTAATATGCTATTATTTTTTCAGAAATAATAAACGAAAAAAAAAGCATAGAAATCATTTTGCTAATATCTACAAAGCAGTCGCAATACATTATAGTTTGGTTAAAACTCCTTTTTACGCCAACTTTACCTGCTTACTTTTAATATAATTTAGTTGGACTTTAATTTCAGTAACTCCTATTGATTTCGAATTTATAAAAAAAAAAATCGCGATTTCATGAATCTACTTGCACAACAGTTTTTTTATACCTATCTTATCTAATATTCATAGATTCATTTACTATTCACTCACGCTGATTGCTAATCTCTCTCTTTTTCTACCCTTCACCTCTTTCTTCGTCTACATTTACATCCTCCCTTCCATCATTAATCTTAATTTCTTTCAAAGATTATTTACTATCTGAAGCTCGTAGAATCGATAAATACTTTTTTTACGCTTTAACTTGGACTGAGATTGTTCTGATAAATAATATTGAAAATTGTTATTACTAATTGATTTATAAAATCAAAACAACACTGAAAGGTGTTTCAATATATTCTGATATGGGAAGTCGTTCCAAAACAGGTTTGTTCATTACTTATTACATAACAACTTTTTCATATGTATTTTTAAGTCAATTCCACTACTTTCATTTTTTTGAATAAATATATTATTAAAATTAATAAAACGCAATTTTATTATATCCATTCTTTTGGTATAGCTTCTAGCTATAAGTTACTGAATAAAATTAACTATGCTGATCAAACTATTGATGGACTTACCAAGGATGAACAAGATCTACTATTATCGAAGCTAGAGAAAATTCAAAATTTAGAAAAAGGTTTTGATTCTTCTTTAACTACACTTCGTACCTTTTCAATTTCTTAGCTTTTTTTTTTTTTTTTTTTAAAAAAATGCCTAAATTTTATTTTAGAGGTTGTAAAATTAAAGCGCGAGAAACTATTCAATGACACCAATTTATACGATGAGTCTATAGCTAGCAATGTTCGATGCCAAGAATTTCCTACTTCCTCTATTGTACCAGAGGCTTTAGTATTTTCTGATAAAGATGATTGGCAAAAAATAACAAATAGTTCAATTAATTTTCCTAAATCTACCAGGGTTGCCTGGGAAATGATTCGCAAGGCTGTAGGAGAAGGTACTACTTATTTATCTCGCTTCTTCTTTTTTTTTCTAGAACAATAGCTCTAACACTATAAAATTTTACACACTTTTTTTTTTGCTAATAGAGGATAAATATCAAAGTAAGAAGAATTGGTCCTCGACCAAAGGAAAGGGAGTGCGAAAAAACCCCGTAGCTAAACGGCTTAATTTAGATGATTTGAAGCTTTTTGGAGTAAATCCATTAGATCAATTCCCTTTCTTAATAGTATGCGATTCTTGTGGCAAATCTATAAACGCGCCATACCTGAAATCTCATCAAGGTTCTATATTCATATACTTAGTTTCATATTTTTTAATGCAAGTTACTTTAGCTTTTTCTTCTTTATATTTTTTCTAATTCTAATAGACTATTAACTGTTTAAATTCATTTTTATTACTCAATAGAGCTTAATTGTGTAGTATCTGCTCCAAAGAAAGATGAGAGAAAGAGCTTGCTTAATAAAGCCAAAGAAAAAACAGGTAAACCGGCATTAGTCAATTTTATACTACACTTTTAACACTTCTAATTCATTTGCTTATATTGATTAAGAATCAGCGTCTAAAAAAAGATTGTTGTCTGATACTGGGGAAAGACCTGTTGGCAGGCGAGGGAAAAAAGCAACAGGCCCGAAAAAACAGGCAGATGGTTCAACCAAAGTTGCTAAGAAGGAGCGAGCAAAACAAGATCCCGCTAAGCCCAAAACTAAAATATATAAAAGAAAAGCAGACGATTTAGCAAACTCTACTGGTGAAAAGGGGCCTAAAAGCTCGCCGATGCGGAAGAAGCAGCGACAGCAAAATGGCTCTGCAAATAATAAACAATCTAGCGGGACAGGCCAAGGAACAGGTGGGGGTGGACGAAAAGTAGTGGAGTTTGACTTGGATAAACAGTGCGGTGTTGTTGTTCATCCCTCAAACAAACAGTGTACTCGCAGCTTAACATGTAAAGCCCACTCTATGGCTATGAAACGGTCTGTACGTGGTAGATCGCAACCTTTCGACTCGCTTTTGCAAGCACATTTAGCCAAATCGCGAAGTAATCTTATTTTTAAATTCATATCTTGTTTTACCCAAGCCTATCGTATAAATTTTTAAATATTTTTATAACTTTTATTTTTTTTTTTTTACAAAAAAAAAAATATTAATAATAGCTGCTAAGCATGCTAGAAATGTTGACAGCACAAATTTGGCCAGGAGGATAAATGCAAAAGGAGAATTGAACGCAGCAGGACTTGCGGGAATGGGTCTCGAAGATTCAGATGATGACGAAAGGGGTTCAGACTCCGAAGCTGAACAGATACTCAATTTAGTGTCGCAATATAACCCAAAGCCCCTTGCAGTTAAATCAATTGTAATGCCGAGGCGCAGGCAGCATTACCTACGCGTTCATGATTTATTCCTTGAGGCGATGCTTCCTAACCAAAAGGCAATACTGCAAAATTCTTTGAGGAATGGTGCTGGAAAGCCTGCGGACCTATTTTATGGTGGCGGGAGCAGAGATAGAAGCGGTAATATAATTGGAAATAGACTAGGCAGTCTCGGACTTAACGACAACGGTTTAAGTTTATCCACGCCCAATTTTATGGTCGGCCAGCCAGAGAGTTTAGGCAGTATAGCTGGATTAGGATCTGGCACTGATGTTCCATTTACCAGTGTTGCAACTGTTGCTACTGTGCACTCGAACCCTTCTATGGCCGCAATGATGTCTACATTAAGAATGGCTGTAGGAAACAGAAGCTCTCTAAACACAGGATTATTAGGACCCAAGCAATGAATTTTTTTTTTTTTTTATAGATACCTAGAATTAGAATTTTGCGATTATTATATTTTTTTTAACAAAAATTTTATACATTTGAAATTCTAATAAACAATAACTAAAATGTTTGAATGTACCTTTCTTTTATTTATTTCTTTTTTTTAATGTATTTATTTATTGTAAATTGATGTTTAAATTAAAAATTGATTTAAGGCTAAAATATATATGTACCTTTCTTCTATATATATATTTTTTTGGTTATTTTATCTTCCAGGCTTTCTTCATAGCTATTAATTTTACTTTTATTGACCAAATTTTAACTAACCAATCGTTAAATTAGTTTGTAAATTCTAAAAGATTTTTTAGGTTTATCCATCGATTCAAATTTTATAATTTTATTTATATTTATTCTTTACAACATTTCATTAGTTACTCAACATAAGACGTGTTTATTTTCTAATTTGATGCCTATAAATTTTGAAAATTGAATTTAATAAATATCATTAAATATAATTGTAACATTTGTGCTAATAGTTTTTTTTTTTTTTTCATTAAATTTTTCCTTTTTATTTTCTCTTTTGGTTTCTTTTCAGTCGATTATTATTCTCAAATGAATTATTATTTAATAATACTTTTAAATCTATAGTGCAAAAATACATTTTTCATATCAATTATAAATTGTACTTTGTATAATTTTTATTATAATCAGAATATATTAGATAAATTTTTTTTATTCTTCTCTATTCTGAAAATGTATCATTAATTTTATATACATTTATATATATTCTAATTTTTTTACACAATTTCCACAAATAAAATAAAAATATATTTTAATTTTAAAATGACTATTTTT
>LSSN01001583.1:0-27067 GCA_001970855.1 Smittium culicis
GTTTATTTTATCCAATAAAGATGGTAACACTTATATATATCTCCTATATGAGATATAATAGCTGTAAAATATCTCATGGAAAAAAATAAATGAATTCAATATTATGAATGATGAAAACACTTTTTTTCAGATTAGCAATTTGAAAATATGATTTAAAATAACTTTATTTTTGACTGAATTGGAGATAAATTCAGACTTTTAGATTTATTCATTTCATTTTGTAAGCTTTAATTTTCATAAAAGATAGAACCTTTATTTGTGTTAATAATCAAATAAGATATTTAACCGCTGCAACTTTTTATGAGTAAATGCGGACTATTAGGTAGTTATCTTCAATTGTGGGCGATTCTGAACCAAGAAAGAACATGGTTTTAGCTTAAAATATTATTGGAGAGAATTTTTTACAATAAATTATTATTGGCTGAGCTATAAAGGCATTTTGATTTTTCTAATAATTTATTCACTTATAAAGTATTATTTGCTAAAAAAATACTAGATTTTATTTATTGGATAAGATAAAATATGAAATTTCATACAGTGTAAAACTTTATCATAAAAGTTCTCTCATCATAAAGAATTCCCCATTTAAACTCAAGAACGTATACAGTTTATTAATTGGCTAATTTAGCAAAATTTTATTAATTCTATATTTTTTTTCTACCAAAATGTTGATTTTCAATTATTGATTTTGATCTATAGTTCGGTATTTGTAAAGGCTATATAATTCTTTATTTTTTAAGGCCTAGAAAAATATATAAATTCTTCTATAAAAAATCAACTCTTCAAAATAAAGAGAATTTTAGATATCAACTAACTAAACTCGTTAACTTTAATTTTTAATTAACTGTATCCCGCAATATATAATGGATTTAAAGGCCTTCGAATGCGATTCAGAACTCATGAAATTGATCAAAGAGATAAATAGTAGTTCGAGTCCTAAAAAGGTGAAACCTGCGACGTTAGTCCTAATTTTCAATAAAGACAAGAGCAAAGTTCTGCTAGGACACAAAAAGCGTGGTTTTGGCGTTGGTTTACTTAATGGATTTGGAGGAAAGATCGAGCCGCAAGAAACTGACCTTGAAGGCGCTGAACGTGAACTAGAAGAGGAAGCTGGAATAAAATCAAACTCTCTTAAAAAGATAGGCGTTCTATATTTTGAATTCGAAAGTGACCCGGTTATTCTAACCGCACATGTTTTTACTTCGGCTGAATATAGCGGAGAAATAATAGAAACAGAGGAAATGAGGCCAGATTGGTTTGATACTAACAACATGCCTTTTGACAGAATGTGGAATGATGATAAATTCTGGTTTAGTTATGCTATTGAAAGCACGCCATTTATAGCAAGGTTTTATTTTAAAAGCGACCTAAAAACCATTACTGATTTCAAGATTTCGAAAATCGATTCCAAACTTCTCAATGAGATACCAGTTTGGCATAATAAAGAATAAAACTATTCATTTCCACTTTTTGATATTCGGGTTTCCATCAAGAAAATTATTTAGCCAAGATGAGGTAGTAATATCAATATTGTTCAAGAAAGCCAACTTTTTCTAATGATAGTCCATTATGTTTCTTTATACACCGTGGCCAAATTCTCTACTAAGAATTTAGACGAATAGATATAAATTTTAAGACTACTCTAATTTTTTTTTTTGAAATTAAAAAGCGGGTTTAGATTTAGTTTTCAGTTAGACTCAATATTTTCAATAAATCATTTTTTCATTTGTTCATGGCTTATACTCGGTAAACTTTTAAAAATTATTATTTTTTGAAAAGAAATTTTTATTAGATTATAAAATTTTTCTAAAAATCATAATTAATTCTAGAATCTTTAAATCAATAAAGATTATAATTGCGTAAAATAACACTAAGCTGTGTCAAATTTATAGCTAATATATTTTTAAAAAATATCAATCATGAGAGAAATCACTTTGTCTTGTGATCATACTTTATAATTTCAGACGTTTAATAGTTTCTCTCTACATTTAGTTCATACCCGCTAGGTTTTTTCCTGCGAACAACTAAAAATTTATAGTTTTTGTATTTCGTGCGACTTTTGATATAAGATACAATAATCGCAAGTACCGGATCTCTCAAAATACATTAATCGAAACTAGTTTTTTTAAACTCTTTTTTTTATCACAATAAATATTATAAATGAAATTTATACTGTGAATAAATTTAAATATTATAATATTAATTGTAGAGTATTAGTCATCATAAAAACATTTAACTAGATTAATGTAAGAAATTGCGGTAAGTAAAACCCGAATATTTATCGATATTTAGTTTACATTTTTTTATAATCGCTAAGCTTGAAGGAAATAAAATACCTCAATATTTAATAAATTCACGTGTATTGGGGATGGTGATGGATCAAATGATTAAAGCTAATCAGCTGCATTTACTAATAAAAAAATCGCATTCGATAATTAGTGCTATTTTCCATTTATAAGGCCAAAACATTCAAAGGTATGCTATTAACATGTATCTAAAAATACAGCTTCTGATACTTGATATGGAAATTGTACTTAAAAAATCTAATGTTTGATATGTTACTTGTATTAGTTTATCATTTGATCTTCATGAGTCTAATTATAGTTGTTAAGAGGTAGAAAAGTCATTTATAATATTAGGTTGCTAATAAATGCCTGAATTTATTGGAGAAACTCGTAAACCAGAACTTTTTTCTTTGATATTTTTCTTTATTTTTATGAAAATGGTAGAATTATTAACTTTTTCCATTACCGTTGTAATAGATATTTTAGCTTGGTAATTTTATGTAGATATTCTAATCGAGATTTATCGGAATGATATGCTGGAGTTTTAAATTTACTCAAATTCTTTCGCCTATGAGAGAAATATTAATTAAACCAATCACAAATAGTGATGGCTATTACAGCTATTAGATGCCTTCTTCAAAATAATAATCGATTTTTAACCCTTTCCCATATAGTGCTCTTTAAAAAAATTTAATTTAGTGATTCGTTTATAGTTTAATATTAAATTAATTATTTGCTGCTATAATTCAATAAGCCAATATTATTTAAATATTTGGAATTAAATTATTGAATTCAAATTCAGTTGGCTAGATTTGAGTAGATAAAAAACACACTACCGCGCGGAAAACGAGTAATAAAATTACTGAAAGGCTCTTTAAGGCATCGTGATTATTTTTTCTGGCTGCAATGTAAGTACCTGGTAGTATTCTATGATTAGTATGCAGCATTAGTAGCCCGTGATAGTATGATTTGCTTGAGTACTTAATCACCAGCTGCCATTTTTCAAGTTGCATGATTGTGTTCCATCATAGTGTCTAATGATATTCATTTTCAGTAATAATAAATAAATAAATAAATAAATAAAAAGCCAATTCCTATAGGACTACTAGTATTCCATAAAAAAAAATTAGCTGAGTGGTATACTATGCCAAAAACAAAATCAAGGCCGCCACGATATTAGCGATTAGCGTATTATAAAGAGGCGATGAAATGATAAAGCATTTACCAATCCGTCTTGCGATATAAACTATTTACTAAAAGTATAAACAAACATATTCTAATATTTAACCAGTAACGCATATCAGGAAAAAAAAAAAAAGAGGAAAAACGCATAATTATTTAAAGGGAATAAACAAGAAAAGCTTATCGCCCAATAAACGAACCACGTTCTCACGGCTAAATTATTAATCGCAGTGTTTTTTAGAGATGATTATACCCATAGTATTTTTTCATGATCTTGAATTAGCTTATCTTTTTTTTTTTTTTTTTTGTCTCAGCTAGGAATTAGCTTGTCTATACGCTAATCTTTAGCTTATAATATCACTTTTCCTTATTTACGGCGATATACTAAAAGCTGTCCTAATATGCGTTAGATAAAATTATATTTTAGATATGGTCAGTTATGATATTTATTCTATTTAAACATGCTGAGCTCTCTTATTGCCTATTCATAATTTTTGTTGACGCCTTGTAGTTTTAGCCTTTTCGAAAAATATATCATACTTTAAATCGTATTTGTATTTTATTATTTTGTTCTTAGTAATAACACTTTTCTGCACATGCAATTTTATAAATATGGCTCATTTGAGACTGTTGGCATTGACCCCACTCCAAATAAAGCCAGCACTGAAATCAATAGATATCTCGAACAAAGAATAGCTTATAAGCCTCGCTCTAGGGCCAAAATCTTAATTGTAGCAACTACTACTCTATCAATTTTCTATATTACTTTATACTTATCAATCTTCAAATTTAATCTACTTCACGGCTTTTCAAATAACTCGCCGAAAACTAAAGATAATTTGACTCCTTTCATAAAGAACCAAAAATCGATTGGTATTACTACTGGAAGTTTCTTACATATTACTGATTTCCACTATGATAAATTTTATACAGCTGGCTCAGATCCCGAAAATTATTGCCATTTATCCAAGAAAAGCCACACTTATTCGAGCACTTTGTCTTCTAATCAAAACAAAGAAGTGGCACTTGAATATGGTACTCCTTACTCCAAATGCGATTCCCCAGATTCACTTTTAAAAATCACTTCTAATTACGTTATAAATAATATTTTGGACATGATCAACTTTGTTGTAATAACCGGCGATAATGTTAGGTATCTAAAATCCGATACTCTTCTGTATTTTTATATATTTTTTATATTTGTTAACGTAGACCAACTAACTCTTTTTAATCAAATAAATTTTTAATAGGCATGACAGAGATCCCAATATCCCTCTAACAAAAGAGCTTGTATTCGAACATCATAAGCACATTTTTGAAAATTTTAGAAAAATGTTTGACTCTCAACTGATCACAAACGGGAAAAGAAATAAAAATGTTGATATAGTCTTTTCAATCGGAAATAACGATATTCACCCACACAACATGCTAAAGTCCCATAAGAAGAAAAATAAAAATATTTACTACAAATTTCTAAACGAAATGTTAAAGGGAAATACAAAACTAAATCAAACTAGTTGGATAGACAAAAGCCAGTCCAAAGTCTTTTTAAAAGGCGGATATTACTCTAGAGATATACCAAATACCAACTATAAAGTTATATCTCTAAACACTATGCATTTCTTTTTAAAAAACAAATATGTTGGTGGATGCAATTCTGAAAACTCGGTTGGTCTCGCCCAACTAGGCTGGCTCCGCTCTCAGCTTAAGAAAGCCAAAAAATCTCAGAAAAGTGTTATTATTATTGGTCACATTATGCCTCATGCTTCTAACTACAGATTTTCTTGCCTAAAAGAGTATACAAGAACAGTCTCAAAATTCTCTGGCACTATTAAAGCCCAACTATTCGGTCACGTTAATAGCGATCTTTTTTACTTTGTTAACCCTTATGACGAAGATCTAGGCATTGTGAAAACCATTGGCTATAATGGTCAACAAAAATATATATTAGAAACTGCTGGCTGGGAACTAAGATCGGATTCAGGACAAGAATGGTGGCTAAATGACGACCTCATTGATGAGAATCTCGATGAAACTTTAGACTATCATCCTAATCACATACTAGCAAAAAGAATCTATTCCAATAACTCTACAAAGATATCTAAAGTTCAAAATATATCAATTCGTTCTAAAAAACCTATTATTGAAAGAACTAAAAATGCTATAAGGTCAAATGGCTCACATGATTTACTTCAAGATATCTTCAGTTCATTTGAAAAAATAATCAGTCCAAAAACCAGAACTAGAATGATCACTGTTGCTTCAGCTTCACACAGCATCATCCCAAGGTATCTACCAGGATTTAAGATTCTAAGCTACTATAACGCCTTTAACAACAATACCGTCATTACTAAACATATCGAGGATAGCTATCCGTTTTATAAAGATAGTAAAATTTACTTGATGCTCAAAAGATGGCTATATTATATCAAAACTTTTTTTAAAAAAATCCTCTATAGGGAAAAGACAAAAAACGACAGATTTGGCAGAATATATCATTTTTTAGCGAAAAGAAATAGCCTACACAGCGAATCAGACGTTTCAAAAAAGCTCGAAAATGAGCTTAAATCCGAGTCTACTTTGCCATACAAATCTAAAAACTATGAAAATGGTGATATTCTTGACTATAGCGTGTATTGTTTAAATCTAACTGAAATTAGCAGCTCCACTGGAAATAAAAATATATTTTCAGACGCCTCATTACCTAGAAATTCACGGGGTGGCCAAGTTTACAGCGATGACAATATCTCTCAGCTTGACAGCGAATATTCACCAGCAAATATTTACAAAAGTGATAGTGGTACTAAAAAAAGTAATGGTGTTCGATATCCAGCAGACTTGAAGCGCAATTCAGCTACCGTAGCTTCGAATGTTGGTCAAGAAAGCTACCCAAAATTCAAGCTTTTATATAGCGCTAGCAGTTTATGGGGGCTTCAAGACCTTTCAACTCCAGAGTATTTACGGTGGGCGGGGATGATTGTATCTTCAAAGAAGAGCGAAACGCTTTTCTGCAAATCCGCTCTTTTATCAAACGATCTACCTTCTTATTTGAAATAAATCTTTTTGATTTTAATTCAAATTCTTACTTGTTGTGGGGTACCTTATCTCGCATTATCTTTTTTTTTTTTTGTGTTTTTGTTTTTTTTTAACTATAATGTAACCTTTCTTATTTATTAATTTTGAAAATGTATTAGTACTTGCTTTATTATCTGTATTCCTAGAAACCAAATAAAAACTATAAAAAAAAAAAATAATGGGTCATGCTTCGTCATCTTTGCATTTTAGATTGGATTATAGGTTTCGTTTTTTTTTTTTTTTTGTCCCTAATGTTATTTGTATTAGAAACTCGAGATATTAACTATAATTAATTTTTGGATTACCATAGAGATCATTTATAATAAAAGAAAAAACGTTAAACTGAATTAAAATTGGGTATGCATTGCAATAAACTATATTACTATGATTGAATATAGCCACCATTAACTAAAATAATAATATGATTTTTTTTATCTACGTTAAGCAAATTAGCTATTTTCTCTTTTTAATGAATAATAAATACATTTCAAATCTCATTGGAAAATTTATTTTATAAAACTATTAATAAAAAATTTTTTTTTCAATAACAAATTAAATAGTACACTACGATTAAAAGGAGTTGATTTAAAGATTGGGTGTTATTTCTAGAATCAGCTTGCTGTTAGTAATAGACAGTATAATTTATTATATTATTTAAATTATTGGGGGTATAATGATAGTCGAGTACAGCTAATAAAAATTAACGATATTTTTGAAATAGCTACTATTCAATCAAGCGAGATTTTTAGTTTAATTTTTTTTTTTTTTTTTGCATTGTTGCGTAAAACTGTTTAGATAGAAAATAATAATAAAAGCTCAGAAATGGTGAGATTAATTTTGACGGGAGAGGGGGGAATTAGAGAAACGGATTTGATATTAATATTAATAGTTAATTAAAAAGTGTAAATTAAAGATAGGTAGTATTAAGGAAGAATTAAACGAATGTAAAATGGAAAATATTGGGATAAATTATCGAGAGATTAGATAGGAAATTAATTAAATATTGTCAATGGGAAGGCGTGGGTGTGAGTATGCTATTTAACATTTATAAAATTGGAGCGAATCGAGAAATATGGGCCAGGAATTGCAAAACGTTTTAAATCTCTGGAGGCAATGGCGATGAGCACAAATGATTGATGGATGTTGTATTAAATAATTAATGAATTGGGTTGAAGGTATAGGGGGGGGAGGTATAATATGGTGGGGATTAAATCGAAGAGATCATAGCTTGGACGATGGAGCCATCGGAAATTTTGAGGTCATTCAAGAGATTGGAGTTTTGGTTGAGGATTTTACCTTTGAGCAAAAGGATAACTCTAGTGTTAGATTCTTCGAGACTTAGTTGGTTATAAATCTTTGTTTTCAAAGACTCCGTTGTGTCAGAGGTTGTAATATGGATAGGGATGTCAGAACCACTGCTTGTTCGAATAATAATTTTAAAAGATTTTAGACTTTCGGGGTCTTTAGAGGTGTTTGATATTATTGAAGAGTTAATTAGCGATACTTCGAGGCTTGCATTGTCATTTGCAGAAGCTGATGGCATAGAATGGCTGAGAGAATTGTTTTTAATCTTAGAGCTAGAAGTATATTCGTCAGCTTTATCAGCAGCGAAATTGATTGAGAGGTTGTTATCAGAGGCAAGTCGATCGGCGGGAAGTTCGTTAGGGTTTTCAGGAGAAGATTGGGGGAGTAGAGGTTTTTGATATTGAGAATCGTTCAAGTTGGTATTGGTATCGGGCTGTTCAATGATGAGGTTTCCAGGAGAGCTTAAGCAGTAGTCAGGTATTATGTATTTATAGCCAAATTCATCAAAGCAGCCATTTACAATTTTTTTGGATGGAACTATGATATTAGCACTTTCTAGAATGGCCATAGATAATTGAAGGTCGTCAGATTCGATAATTTGACGGAGTGCTTGCCAAATTTCTTGATGGCCGCCATAAGCTGGAGCAGTTTCCCAGAATATTTCGCGTTTTTTTATTAGTTCAGACATAGTTATTGGGTAATCAGCAGACCAAATAGTATTTTTTCCTAGATCAACTGTATAAAAATAGTAAAAGTAAGAATAAGCGTAATGTACATAAAGTTTTTTTTTTTTTTTTTGGAGCATCAATGGTATAGGAAAAAGTTTCAAATAAGAAAAATAAAAAAGAAGTGTCTATTAGATAGAGTAAATTTTTACTTTGATCGTCATTTCCAGAATTTCTTTGTAAATCATTCAAAGCAGTATTTTCTGTCGAATTGGGGGAAGTACGCTGTAAAGCACTATCATCTCTTGACAAACAACTACCCATTGTTAAAAGTCAATAGCTATGTATTTGATAAATAAGAGTGAATGTAAAATAGAGTGCTTGAGGGTAATTGTGGGGAAGAGGTAATAAAGTTATATAGAAGCAGAATTTCTAGAGAAATTGAGTTTTGTTTTATTATTTCTTTTGTAGCAGAGAGGGAGTTCTTGTAAGGAAGTTGGGCGAAAAGAATTGAGTTTAAATAAATATTGTTTTTAGGTATAAAAAAGGTGATATATGCAAGAATAATAGGGGCTTCTAAAATACTAGGCGTTTGTATAGAAGATCAGAGAATAATTTATTTTTATTTTATAAATAGATTGAAGTTGAGATGAGTAAAAAGAGTGAAATAGAAAAAATAGGAAAAATCGTTCTAATAGAGTTTTCAGACAACTTTGAATAAATTACACATATTTTCAGAAAAAAATAAAAGTAAAAAAAGAAGCGAATATCATGATATGAAGCGTCTAAAATTGGGTTTAACAAATGCACGATAATTATTATCACGTAATTTAGATTTTATTTTTTTTATTTTACAAGTTCAGAATATTGCCAATTTAGCTCGACGAAAGAATTCGTCGACACAATCAAAGCGGTATCTTCCCAATTCTATACTTTTTTTCCTTTTCCAATTATTAAGGCTTAGCATTGAGCAGCTGGGATGAATTTTCCCAAAGCGGATAGACACCTTGAATTTATAAACAGAAAAGAATACAAGTGCGATTGTTTGGAGAATGTGTCAACAAACACATTTCCTAATTAGTCAGCTATTGACTACTTTTCGTTTTGACAAGCTATTTAATTGACGTCTTTGTTTTGACAAGCTATTAAATTGACTGTTTTTTGTTTTGACAACTTATTTAATTCACTGGTTTTTATTTCCATTGATTACCTGAGAGCCCCAAACAATATACTCGCCTAAACTTATTTATACTGGGAATTGCGAGAAAGTTCAGAATGCTTCCTGTAATTACCCAGCCATTAATAATTCCATGCTTTGGATCAATCATTGCGCATAGAAATATCGCAAAAAGCTGAAATTAAGTAACAGTTCTAATGACATAGATTAAGTTACCAAAATTTATGTATTTATTATGCAAGTGTATACCAATAGCGTCCCTTGGAATTTTTTAAAATCTAGCTAGAGAATGACTAATTTCCTGGTGACTTGCCGAGTTTGGCAACATGAATTTAGGCTTGATGATAGTATCTTTAGCCCCAAAATTTGCCCAAACTTTACTACCAGATTCTCTGCTTTTTGGTATATTCATATATCAGACAAATGATTCAAACATTTCCTCTTATCTTCTATATTTCCGGTGCATCAAGGGCTTTTTCAAGCTGCTATAAATCGCCATATTTTTATTTACAACTTGCCCTATTTCTACTTCTATATCTTCAATCTTGGTTTAGTCCATTTGACTAAGGTCTAAAACTATAGCCCTCGAAATTTGTTGATAGTGATCGAGTTTATTTTTTCACACATATGGGTGACTCTTTTGAGGAGCGGAGCATTTTCTATTACCCCTTTAATAGGCGGTTGAATGTTATTGATCTACCCCAAATATAGCCAATTGTGATATATTAAAAATAATTTAACTCTGAGACTTACAAGAATTATTGGTATATTATAAATTAACATCAAATAGCTAATTTACTTTTAAATTATTAACGAATCAATATATTCGATTTTTTTATGAGCTATTGTCCAATATTGGATTGAATTTTTACTTCGCTTTAAAATTTTATTTGGGAAATTGAAGTTCAATTATTATCTATTATCGGATGAATTACTTTATTTAGCAAATAATTTCAACTAACTAAAACTATCAAATAATGATCCTAGGGAAAAAATTTCCTCTCGCCCTAAGAATCTCAAATATTTATTATCTGCAGCTTCGTCTACTTTATTAAAATGGTTAAATTTTAGATTTTTCTATTAACCTTTAATCTTCTCTTGCTCAACACTCTTGATAAAATTAATTTATTGATTCGAATATGATTTATAATTAAAAATTTTATTCGCTAGTATTCTGCAGTATATCAATATTTTATAGCATCTCAAAATAATTTTTTTTTTAATCGAAATCAGTTGATTAGTTTACCTTGATCAAACATAATCTACCACCCGTCAAAAGGTTTATATAGTACCACCAATATATAAATATTCTTACCATAATAATATTTCATTCGATTTAGCTATTAATGCCTTACTATTTTAATTAGTAAATTACTTATACATAGCCTGTAGACATACCCTCATTCCATTTCCAATCTGAAAAGTGGCTAGTAATGAAATCATATTTACTAATTTAGTTCTTAATAATGCTTCGGTCCTTAAAAATCTATATTTTGAGTGTATTTTAATCCAAACAATGTAATTCGCCAAGGAATTCTATCTCCAAAAAAAAAATCTTAGTTTATTAGCTAAGTATTAATGTGCACAATTACATATACTTTCGAACAAATTAGGATCAACGACCATTACCACTTTTTTAGAATTAAATGACCCAGAATTGCTGTAATTTTTTCCTTCAAGGTCGATTACTTTTTTTTTTAACTAGTTTCAAAAGTAAATTTGTATTCTAGTGAGTAAATTAAATCAGCAAATTATGCATATTAATAATTAGTTATTATGTATGCTGATAGATAATTGCTTTTTAGTTTTTTGAACTTTTATAAATTAAAATAATTTTTAAGCGAGTTAATCGTGAGTTGAGTTAAACGTAAATTCCGTAAGTGCTGATTAAGAATTTTTCTGTTTAAAATTCTCAAAATTCCGCCATAAATTAATGAACCCTTAATACATAAAATATACACAATAATTTACTCACTCTTTACGAAATAAAATATTAAGTATACTCTTTACGTTTTGAATCACTAAAATCAATTTTTCTTGTAATTAGATAACCTTTTAAGACCTAACAGTGCACCAATAAGTTTTAATTCAAAGAAAAACTTTTTATGCTGACTTTAATTAGGCAACCTAAATCCTTTAGCAAGACCGTATTTCTAGTGTTTTACCTTTTTTTTTTTTTTTGCTACCTCATGGCAACAAAAATCAATATTTCCTAATCTCGATACATTCAATAAAGTCATGGACATTTATATTTAATCAAATATACATCATGCTGTATTTTATAACTATTGGAGTGAATTGTGGAAAATTACATTTTTGGTAACTATTTATCCAAGCTAATAAAGTATTTTATATTCTTACATCTATTTTATTATGAAGTAATTTACTTATAAAATCTAATGTTAAAAAAATACTAGGAATCTAACCGGTATTATCTTATCCTTGGAAAATCTTTTGGTTTACCTCATCGCTCACATTCCCCTCTAACAAAAAACCTACAATATATATTAAAAACATAAAATTAAATCTATTTTCTTTATAAATTTACATGTATGATTAATTAGTTGTTTAATAATTTTTAAAAAGAATTAAAAACTTGGATTAAAGCGAAAATAAACAGTAAAACTTATTTTATTTTAACTGAATATTTTTTTAAAACCTAAAAAAATTTTATTAAAGAAATTTTTAAAAATTGAATAGAATTTCAATTTTTTTGTTCTCTGGATAATCAGGCTACTTTTTCTTGAAATAAATTCGAGAATTTGATCTTTGCAATCTTTTTGTAAAATATCCTTTAATAATTTAAATCAAACCTTTATTGGCCTTTTAAAATAATGATTTAAAAGGCAGTTTTTAAAATTATAGAAAACACTAGTCTATTTTTTTTTAGCCCAAGAAAAGAAAATTCTAGTCTTTATATATTTTTCTTTGACTATAAGGTTATTTTGCTAATATAAAGTATAAATTACTTTATGTAAAAGTTTTAATTTGACTTGGCGATGCATATAATAAACTGAAATTAATAAAAAAAAATTAAATTATAATACATCTAAATTTTTTCATCCATAAAGCATTAATATATAAATTGCTAATATATTACTTTAATATACTAAATTATGCTGTAAAATATAATTTACTTTTTTTTATATTATTTATGATGTTTTTTTAGATTTAATCAAAATAATAAAAAATCGAATTAAATTTTTCCACATTGCTAAATAAGATTTAACAATAAAATAATCACTTTTTACAACGTATTGATTTTTCTAATAAAATTGTAATGATTTTCGTCATTTCATAATGTACATAACTTAAATAACTAGTATAATTGATAATATTTTGCAGCCCAGATAATTTTATTTAAGTTTGCTTATCTATTATTAGCTTTAGATATTTTGAATTATCAAATTAAATAGAGTATAACTACTAATAACTTTGTCAAATAGTCAAAAATTCACGAGTTTTTTAGTCGCTTTAACATTCGAATAATAAAATTTTATATTATAAAAGAAAATATAAAATTTATAGATTTATAGATTTATAACGATATATGATAGCATATAGAAAAAAAGTACATTTTATTTCTATTCAAATAAATTTTATAGCTTAATCAAACTTGAAGGTATTGAACCTACATAAAATGAGTATGGCCCATTTAACCCATTGAGGAAGGGATATTTATATGTATTTTTTGAGGGTCACAAGATAGGCTTTATTTTTTACAATATTAAACTATCAACTAAATAGACAGAATACGTAAAAATATATCATTCAGCAGCTACTAATTTAGTTTTTTTATTGATAGTTAAATAAAGCATAAATATAATCTACTAATTCAGATTAATTATAAGTATATATTCAAGAAAAATCTCATTTAAAAGAAGTATGGCTATAAATTGTAGAAAATTAAACTCAAAAATTCATAAATTCTCCTAATAAACTTCACACGAAGCTGTACTCTATTGGCTATAATTTTATTTCTTAGTCACAGCTTGGCCAATAATAATGATATCGACATTTATCTATTCGTCTAGTTTTCATTTTATGCGACTGAGTTTTGATAATGTCCATTTGCTCTTAGCATTGCTGGCCAGTAAAATCATATTATAAATCAGTTACTTTGATTATTGGCCAGATTTTCTTTTACTACAAACCAAGTCGTTTATCTAATTATTTGAGATTTTTTCTTTATTTTGTACTCAATAATCTATGATTTTGGGAATGAACTCTTCTTATCCATATTTACAATAGTTTTATTCCTCTTAATCCATAAAACCCACTTACAATATCATGAATCAGTATAACCAAGACTTCATTAGCCTAGAGCCCGATAGTCCCCATCTCGATTCTAATGCAGAGCCTACTATACCAAATTTATCAGGAAGATTAAACACGCCACTCAGCTCCAGCAACTACCACAATAGCTCATCTGCTGTCGATTCTCTTCCTGGGGGTTTCTCTAGAAACACTCTTGACGAGTCTGTCATGGATTCCATCGTAATCTTTCATTTTCCCTTCATATCCGCAAATATACTTTTATATTTAAATTATACATTTAATCACTCATTTTTAACTTTTCTTTTAAAAATTTAGCTTAGAGACTTTTACGAAGTTGCGGGCAAAACTAAACAGGTCCTAATTCCAAAAAATAAAAAAAATGTCTTAAAAGAATGTAAGTTAATCTCGTTCACTTTTTCTAAATTTTCTATTAAAGTTTTTATTTCATTTCTAGCTTTTTTTTACTACAAATCCCTTACTTAAATTTTTTTCTTCGATCCTATTTTTTCAATCCGGTTTAAAGGGGATTTATGGGGACCTCTTCTGTTCACTATACTACTCGGAATGTAATACATCATTTAATATCATATTTTATGTTTTTAACTCAAAGTATCGTTTGCCCTTACTATTAACAGTTTTTAAAACTTTAACTATTCGGATTTTTTTCTTAGTTTTTTAAGTCTCCTGGCACCAGACCAACAGGCTGCTATTGTTTTCACTGAAGTTTTTATGGTCATGTCTTTGGGCTCTTGCGTTATTACTCTAAACTGCAAACTACTGGGTGGTCAGATGTAATAGTTCTTATTCTGCTTATATCTTTGCTTTCATTATCTCATTTCAAATTTTTTTTTCAATTCTTTAGATCTTTTTTTCAATCTGTTTGTGCCCTCGGTTACTGCGTATTTCCTCTAGTTTTTTCTACTCTGCTTATGGCTATACTCAAAAAAAATATTTTCACAGTTCTTTTTGTCCTTGTTACTGTAGCTTGGTCAATTTATGGTAATTTAAACAGTTTTATATTTTTTTTAAATCTATTACTTTTACATTTATTTTTCTTTACTATCAATACCATTGCTCGATTTCTAAAATATCATAACCTTATCTATTCTATTTCCTTTTTAAGCTGCCTCCGGTTTCTTGACTGATGCTCATTTCGCTTCAAAAAAATTCTTAGCTTTGTACCCAATAATCCTCTTTTACTCAACTATTGGCTGGATTATTACCATGTAGCTACAAACTACTGTTTCTGGCTCTTTACCTCATTTGTTTAAACTGCCCACCTCAACCCCTCTTCATCCATAACTGCCCCGAATACAATCTTCATTAAATTTTTTTATATTTTCACTGTTTTTTCACAAAAAATTTTACGCATTAAAATTATAGTATTCAAAGTATTATTGAACGATTATGAAATACTTAATTATATGATTCTCATGATCAATTATTTATCCGTAATTTATCAATGATAGTTGGCAAAATATCAACTCGAATATTTATATTATAGACTTGATTATATTTATTGACTTTTAACATTATTATTTCTCGATTCAAAATTTTTCAATTGACTTTGAATACTTTTCCTTCAAGCCATTGCACCTAGCTAGATAATATTTATGATACATAGCAATTTTACAAAACACTTCAATGGAAACAGTATTTTTATTTATTAAAAGAATAAAGCGATCTAGTAGATATGATATCTCAACCTGTATCAGAAAAATTTTAGTATATATTTTTCAGACTCATAAGATCAGAGGATCTTTTTTATTTTTGAAATTATAAATTTTAATGTTGGCTAGGTTTTATTATTGATTAAACAGTTTATTCATTTAGATAATATATTATAGTTAAATATAAACTGCAAATAAAATTTGTAGCTAAGGAAAGTTAACTTTATATATTATCGGCTTTTCAATAGAATCTCCCATATATTTGACTGTTTTAAATAAAAAAGACACTGAAAAATTTACAACAGTAGAAAGGAGTATTTATTTATCGAAATAGTTGTTTATATTATTTGGAGATTATTGATAAAGATAAAACTTAAGCGCAAAGTATTACAATATAAAAACGATAAATGTAAAAACTTGATAATAACTAACATTAAAGAGGAATGAAGATTCTCCCCAGTTAATGGACAGAAAAAAGGCCTTATCAATTTATAACTATCTAATCGATCAAGCCCTATAAAACGGAATTCAAATAAAATTGGCAGTTTCATATTTATTTGAAATGTAAATAATATTGAAAATATGTAGAATTAGCGAAATAAAATAGTAATAATAATTTGAAAACTTATGAGAAAAAAATATTAAATTTTATAATAGTAACTTTCATGATTAGTAGTATAGCCAGATACTATTTAAAGCTAAAATATCTGTAAAAAGATCAAAAAAATCAAAAATTTTTAATCGCTTAAAACTAAGTTTGACACTTTGAAATTTTGGAAATTAGAGTTAGAAAGCTAAAATCAAAAAAAAAAAATCAAAAAGCAAAATTCATTAGATTACGAACTACGCCGATAATTTTTTTAACTAAAAAAGTACGTATAAAACATAAAATAGTAATTTACACTAAATTTGAGCAGAAAAAAAATCTGATACTCAGAGTTCTCGAATTCGAGTTAGAAAGTGTGTAAAATGATATCAGCAAAATCTCGCCAGTTTTCGCCAGTTTTATTTAAAGAGAAAAAATCGGCCAATAAAACTAACTTTTAAAAAAGTACGAAAATTTAAATATACTATATATCTGTTGAAATTGAATTTTTTTGCTCGTATAAGTAAGGGAATCCGACAAAGAAATAATTGGTTTAAAAAATACTTTATAAAATCTTATTTCGGCTGTAATAGAATGTACCATATACTAAGAATGTATACGAAACTACCAAGTACTATAAGAATGTACTAAATAATAAACAATTAAAAGGTAACAATGTGGGGTTTGACGGTCACTAAATGTATACTTAAATACAATCAGTATTGAAAGTATATAAGCGTATACATTTCCATTGATGATACCTCCCCCCCCCCCCACAATATCAAAAAATAATAAACTTAAACAATTACTACAATCACTTCTAATTTTTTTAAAGACCAGCGACAATTATACACTATTATCGTAAATAATACTAAAATTTATACTATTATTTAAAAAACTAATACTATTAATATTACTATAGCGAAAAAATTACAATAATACAAGCCATTAGATCTTGCAGTCCATCCTGTTTTTAATACCTTGATAGAATAGAGAAAAGAAGACTGTGTAAGAGGTTCATTGATTTTGGTAAAAAGATATCAAACGGAGACACATAATGCATTGTAAAATATACTCTATTAAATTCAAGGTTAGGACGGTCTATTGGAAATGATATCTTTTCATTGTCTAACGATAAAATGAAAAATATCATTAACAATATCAGCAAGCTCCACTCAAGCTTATCAACTGGCAGGTATCAGAAATCGACCATCCTATCACTGGTAGCTTCAGAATTTTCGCCGTCTCAGCTTAGTAGCTTCGGTTTTGAGTTTTCAAGAACTCAGTTCAACACTGCGAAGCAAAAAGCAAGCGAAGATCAGCTCACTCTGGACGATTACCAGAGACAAATTCCTAAATCAAGATCTGCTGTTGGTCAAACCGTCGTTGATTTAGTAAAATCATATCTCCACCGCTAGCCTCAGCCATCTTATATAACAGAAAGAAGAGTCGGTGAAGATAGTAACGATCTCGGAACTCCGGTGATTTATTTGACCCAGATAAAAATTTATACATATTACCAGCTATTAAAGGAAATCCCAGGTTTGAAATTGTGACTGAGTACTTTCTACAATGTCTGCCCAAAAAATTTCAAAAATCCGACCAAAAGAACAGATATGTGTAAGGTGTGTGTTGCAGGATCAAAGGTTGAAAAGATTTACGGATCGGCAGTTTCAAGTCATGGAATAGACTCATAGAGCGCACAAAAACTTATGAAGACGTACCAAGATTTTAAGGATCACAAAATTTTAGCCGACGAACAGAAGGGACGATTTACCAGCTTACAAGGGAATTTAGGAAATGATTCATGTATTCTAATTTTAAGTTACTAAAATTTTAATAAAATCCGGTTAAAAAAAAAAGTGATCTAATTTATGATTTCAAAGAAAATTTTAAAATTTTTTGTGGGCCGGTGGGATCTTCGGATGTTTTTTATAGCAGGGTTCAAATTTCAGACTTGTGTTTTTGCCTTGTATACAAGTCTAATGGGCATATTAAGAGGATATGAAATAACTATTAGTCCTAAAATCTCACTCACGACTCTGTGTATGCTCTTAGCTGTCTATTAAAGCTACCGAAATCTCCCGATTTTACTATTTTTAAAAATATTTACTTGTAGAGCGATTCCGGTCCTCACTTTAGAAACAGTGAATTTCTCTATGCAGTGATGAAAGCACTGCCGGAGTCATTTCCAAGAAAAAATTTCTTTTTAAATTATTTTTTAGAAAATCACGGAAAAAGCTACCTCGATGGCCACTTCGGCGTTCTTTCAAAGTGGTTCGATGAATCTGAATCTATAATGGATATTACTTCTATCGATGATCTCATGGGTATTTTTAAATCAAAAACTTCTGATCTTGCAGCACAAAGAGGGATATATACTGATGATTTTGGTTATAACTTCATCAAATATGACCAATATACTCCAAGAGGATATAAATATACCATGAGCATCGATAGTTTTAAGAATTATTTATCATTTTTTAAGCTTAATAATTATTTAATGGCATTCCCTATTAGTACTATGTCACCAAGTGACTATGAGCCAAAAAATTTTAGACTAAAAGTTTATAAAGATGCTAGAAATGATAGATTCGCGCCTTCTGTACCAAGAATTAGCCCCAGTGAATGTGTAATCATGGGAACTAAATCTCATACAATGCACAATTCGAGAGTTCTATGGCTTAAAAACCATACTAATACTACCAGTTGATAAGATAAATAATATATAAACATCAAAAAAAACCAAAAAAAAAATTGAAAAAAATCACAAAAACAAAAAAAAAATTTATATTTTATATTTTATATTTAAATTTGTTAGATATTAGGTGTCAAGTATTAAAATTAAATTTATATACTTTTATTATTACCAAGGTTTTCACATGTAAATTTATTAGCTAATTCAGCTTAGGGACCGTGCAACTCCTCCATTTTTAAGGTGAAAAAGTAATATAATATGTAAAATTAACCATTTCTTAACGTTAAACGTCGTTTTAATAAAAGTGAAATTTATAATATTATCTTTTAAAATTTTATTTTACACTATATTTTCACTATATAATTCGGTATCAATAATATATAAAAAATTATAATTTTGCAATAATAATACCTTGATAACTGTTATTTATTGTATTTTTTATTATAATTATATAAATAATGTTAATTTATTTCTTAGGAAAAAACAAATAAAAAATTATATACGTTACAGTATGCAAGTTAATAAAATAAATGTGCTAAATAACTACAATATAGAAATAGGTGAGTGTTTTTTTTTTTTTGAATTATTTTATTATTTATTATTAAAAAATAATTAAATAGCTTTCAAAATCCGTTATTAATTTTGTAATTATAAGTTAATACTCTCAAATTTATCATAAATTTTAACTATAGAGTGATAGTTATTATAGAGCTTTTTTCATAACTAGTATTCAATTTAAATTCTAAATCTTTTTTAAAAGAATAAAAATCAAAAACCTCTACAACTTGGGATAATAAACAGTGGGTATGAAGCTGCTAGAGCGGCGGAGAGGGATATGTTCTAAAATTATCTTAATATTTTTTATTATACTTTTAAATAATCCTTAATAAACTCTTTTTGAAAAGAAAAAAAAATACGCTATAATATTATAAATTTAAAAAATTTATTTAAAATAACTCGCAAATTATTTTATTACAATATATTATAATACATAAATTAATTTCTTATATTTTTTTAACAATAAATTTGCTGTTATATGTAGGTTGATTACTTTTATTATTACATAAATAGGAAAAATTAAAGTTCAATCAGAAAGTTTTTACAAAATTTTACAAATTCTTAGATTTTTTTTAGATAAAATAGAAAAGCTATTGTTGCAAATTCATATTTATTCGTTAATATCATTGGTAGCATTAGTAAATAATCGTTAGCTTTTAATACCTTGGTTTTTTTATTTTCTCAATTTATATTTTAATAAAATTTAATATTTTTTTATTGGCTCTTCAGATTTCTTGAAAATATAAGTAATTCGCAAATTTAGACCAAAAAACTCGATAATTTTCTAAAAATAAAAATAGGAATGCTTTTTTTTCAATATATTCGCACCATTAATAATATTATTTTTTATTATATATATGTGGAAGTTCTGAAAAAGAAATTCCAGATGTAACTCGAACTAGTACTTATTTGTAAATCTTGGCGTTCTTAGTAAAGCAAAAGAATAGTAATAATGAATAATTTGAACTTAATTTAAACTAAATAAATTTTAATTGGTGGATTTTCAATTAATATATACAAAATATTAGAAATCCAATTCTTATAAGACTTATACAGCTAACTAGCAATGTATTGATCATCAATAAACCGAATGCAAATTATATATGCTTAGCTTATAGTGATAAAAATAAATAAATAAATCGATTACTAGGTTCAAAAAAATCAAAACGTAAAAAAGAATTAAAACTTTAAATAGCCATAATAATCTAACGGTTAGAAAAAAATTACCAGATTTTTTAAAATACAATAATTCATTAACATTTCAATATCTAGTCAAACATTAATAAATTTACAAATTATATTAAACCTCATTATTACAATAAATAACTTAACTTAATATTTAATTTAAACTCAACTAAGCTATTAATTTATTTCACTACATTTTTTACTCAAAAAAATTTTAATTATTAAACTAAAACAACCAAATTATAAACTAACAAAAAAAAAATATAATCTAAGAAAAAGAAAATATTTATATTTATTATGACTAGAGAAAGTATTAAAAAAGAGCTCACTGATCCTTTCAAAGCATTCGAAGAGACTGATTGTTCCAAGAAGAGTATATTGATGCGCAGAAAGCCGTCATTGAAACAGGATAACCCTCAAAATATTTATGACTAAATAACAAGTAAATATTTAAACCTTTTTGGAGTTAATATTATTTATCTCGCTTTAAAGTTTTAATTGGATAAAACTATAAAATTATTTTTTATTGGATATATTCAATTTAGTGTTTAAATATTATCATGCTATACTAGTATATATTTTTCTTATTTTTTTTGGATAATTTTGACAGATAAAAAAATTAAATCGCTCATGAAGGGTTAAAATTTATAACAAAGTGATATATTTGTTATTCATTTACTGTATAGTTGACTGAGTTTTGTTTACCAAGTCTAAAAAACTGCTATTAATAATAATGATGTAGTTTAGAGACACGTTAAAATATTGATTTATTGTGGAGTAGCAAATAGTAATAAAATTTATGATTAAATAACAATTAGATAGATATTCTTATTTTTTAAAGATATTAAGACTGAAAATACTCAATAATCTCTCATATTTCGTATACAATCTTTATAAAATATCCAAATATAGTTTTTTATAAGGTTGAGTATATTGATGTCGTAGATAGGTTTTATGACCTATCTGAATACAAAGAACTAAATATTCCTCCAATGAAATAAGCAATTTAGTTTTTTCTTTATGTTTTGTAAATCCAAAGACTTACATTCTACAAAGAGTTTTTTTATGCATAGCTAAACCTAAGAGAAATTTAGTTTATTATTTTACTTATTAATATTCATATTATTTCTTTTACATTTATTATTTTAATTTCACAGTTTAAGGTTCTTTTCTTTAAACTTCAAAGTATATATAAAGCAATTTCAAAAAGTTGTTAATACTTATCTTAATTTTTGTTTTACTCGAAAAAATTTTACTATAAATACTGAGATATTCTAATCAGAAATAAAATTACCAAAAAATCAGTCCAAGATCTTAAGTATAAATTTAATAACTAATAACTAAAAAATTTAAATCAGAATCTATATACATATACATATATTACCAAAAGCACAGCACTAAAAGAATCTGTGAACATTTATTGTGCTGAGGAGCCAAAATCTCGGCGACATTGACGATCAATTTTATGCTATTTTTTAGAGAAATTTCTTCAAACTCAGTTTTAATAACTTTACATAGTACATTTTTAATTTTATAAATCCTAATTTTATTTTTTATAGCAATGCTTTAAAATTTAATAATAATTTTTAAAGTATAATTTTTATGATTTTTTATAGAAATTTTATTCTTTTCTGTTAAACATTATTTGATATTTCATCAAAAGATTACTTTTTCGATATTTTTTCTATTAGTTAGATATATTACATAAATTTTAAAATTTAATAATATTTTGCTTAATAATTTGTTTATTCATTATTTATGTAAAATATCTGATAAAAAAGAAAGTGTAAAAATTCACTAAAATTCAAGATATTTGATTATTGCTCATAGAAAAATATAAGGGATTATAAATTAATTTTTTAATTGAATTTTTATTTCATAAAAAAGCTCCTTAAAAAATTTTTTTATTCGAATTTAATTAAGCTATAAATTGTTTTAACTTAGGGCTTAATAAATTTGATCCAAGTAATTATGTTTAGTCGCCAATTTTTTTCTATAACTTTTGGAAAGTGCATTTTCAGTTTTTATGAGATAATTAAATTGACGTGAATATAAGTAAAAGTGGTAGTTTTTTAAAATTCAGCTAATTTCGGGATAATATTATTTGTAAATTACTAATTATAGAGCACAAAGATCATATTTCCATTCTTTACATCATCAAATAACCATAAATCAATATCATAACTGTTAAAAAAAACAAAAAATATATTTATTATTTTTCAATATACTGAATTAGTTTTAAATCAAAATTATTTATACGTAACCTCCAAAATCATAAAATACGACTTACTAAAATAGTTGATTTATTTTTAATCATTATATTACGCGGTGTTAAATATCTAAAGATTTTTTTGTATCACTAATATGAACTAGAAATTCTTTTTTATTAGATAATTATCTTGAACTTTTGTAAAAATATATTAAAAAAAATAGTCAATAAATCTAAATGTATATACTGATTAAAATAAAATAAACTCGAGTGAAATTTTTCAAATAATGAATGATGAGAGAACACTTTGTGAATAATTTCCTTTTTATGAAAAAAAAGTTTAATTGAAATGATTAAAAAAATAGTTTGAAATGCTATTATATATTTTATAAAAAATATTTCCTTCTTGAAAATTTAATAAATTTTGGCAAAAAAACTGATATTAGTTATTTTAGGAATTCGCTATTAATTAAAAACTATTCCTCAGTAACATCTCTTGTATTTTTAAGTATAAAAATTATCATAATCTGGAATAAGCTTTGATTGGAATAATTATAAATCCCTCCAAAAAAATAATCTGAATGCGCTAAAAAATGCGGGTCAGCTAAAATGTGGGGAAGATTTAAAGATACCTATACTTTTATTTTAAGCTAATGATTTTTATTCGATTTATTTAAAGATTTTTTTGTTGGAAATAAGATAATTAAAAAAAAAACTAGGTATTAACGCATAAAGTTTAAAGTTTTAAATTAGTGTCAGTATTTAAAAATTTTAAGCATATAGATTAAAGTTTTAAATTAGTGTCAGTATTTAAAAATTTTAAGCATATAGATATACGAGATATAAGATTCGACTAATTTTTACTCGTTAGTATATTTTGGAGCTTGTTTATTTGTTAACTATAAAAACTAAACCTAAAACTAAAAAGAATATGATAGGATATTATTTTATATAAATTTTTTTAGAGAACGCAATGAAAGTTTCATACACTGTTAGCTTTTTTATATAAATTCGGTGAACTAAAATTTAAATATTTTCCACTTGTTATTAGTATTATTATTGTTCTATTTCATTTTATGCAGTAATACTTTATTACTTTTTTTCTTTCTTTTCTTTGTAAAATAAGTTTTATTTTTGTTTGTCCAATACAATCGCATGTTAATATTACTTGAAATTTAAAAAAAAAAAATACTCAACGCAAAATAAAAAAAAACCTTTTCCTTCTTTTCAGTAGTTTCATATCAATTTATCTATGATATATTTTATTTCTTTGTAACTGGTCGCGAAATCGCTCTATGACAGAATATTATCAGAAAATACATAAATCTCAAATATTAATTTTTTACAAGGTTTATGCACTCTATTAAGAGCTCAATCAAATAACCCAAAAATTACCCTAGAAAATTTTTTTATTTTTCACTAGGTGGACAAACAGGAATTTTTCGACACCTATAAATAAGCATTATTTGAGGTAAAAAAGTTTGTTGTACGTTACTAGCATAATAGGAAATTAAAATAAAATTAGATATGATACTTATTTTTATCAATATGCAAATATAAAAATAGCAATAGCGCGTGTAATGCTATTGATACATACATATGGTATTAATCATTTAATCTATTTATGAAATTAAACGAGTTTGATACATAAGAAAATTTATTGCATATGTACAAATATAATCAAAATGCGCGAATTCATTGTTATAGACTTGGATTGAAGTTTATTTATACTTTAAAGTCAATATTACATTCATCTATTAAAGGTTAGAGTTAGTGAATTTATTTCTTCACAAAGTTGTAATAAAAAGTCTATAAAAGAGGTTCTGGATGCTTTAGTTTAACATATTCCTAGCTTAAAATCATAATAAAGCAATAAAAAAGAATTAAAATACAAATTAGTATTAACGTTTATGGTTATATTCACAATAACCTTATGAATATAAATAATTAAGAATTATTTAAACACCACGTGATTTCAAATTTTTGGGCAAAAAATAAAATATTAGAATGTTTTAAATCAGGATATTGACTTTCTAAGATATTAAATTAAAGAAATGGTATGATGCTTATAAAAAGAGTATTGCTTTTTTGGCTAGTTATTCCCATATATGTATTTTTGCCTTTGAGAGTTTATTATACATGTTTCATATATTTATTGCTATAAATTAAAATTAAAATTAAAATAAAATAAATGTACTTACATTTGCAAATCTTTATTAATATAAAATGATGAACGAAAAAAGAATAAGATTCTTAAAATCTTGTGACCTGATATATTCATAAATTACTTGCTAAATGCTATCCACAAAAGCGAATGAAAAGAGCCAATAGAGCCTATTACACATATTAACTATACTCTATTGGCCACAAAAAAACTTATGTGAATGTGACAATATTCACACTTCACAGCATTTTATTCTAAATGCCAAGAATTTCTTGGCACTGCTGTTAAAAAAACTAAATGTACAATTAATTGAAACTGCAAGTAATTAGCTATTTACAATCAATAATAACGATTTAACTTTTCCCAACGCTATGTATTAAATAAAAACCCTAATAGGACTAATTTTTAAATTATATAAAATAATATTTATCCGTTATCTAAATTGTTAAACTTATCTTCATTTTTAATTTTAGTTGTATCTTTTCCAGTAAAAGCAAATATTTATAACACCTTGACAAAATACATAATTTGAAACATATATAGACTAAAAAAAACTATCCCATCAAATGAGTGCTTGTTGTTCTTTATAACTTGAAAAATATATATTTGATTTTTATACATAGATAGACTATTTGAATTATAATATTATAGGTAAATCATATATAAAAATTTTATTTGGTAGATAAAATATTTATAATTCAAAGCAAAAAATTATTAAAATTTTATTTGGTAGATAAAATATTTATAATTCAAAGCAAAAAATTATTAAACTTTTATTTATCAAAAAAATTCGAAAATTCAGGTTTTTATTTCAATCATTATTCATAACCTTTCTAGAAAAAAATAGCCTAGAATAGCAATAATACATAACGAATATAGTAAGCTATATCCCCTCTGATTTTACAAGAGCTGATTTAAAAATGATTCCAAATGGCAAGATGAAGGCTTTAGCCTACGACGACTATGGTACTCCTGATGTACTCCATTTCTGTGATATCGACATTCCTACTCCAAAAAATAATCAAGTTCTTGTCAAAGTACACGCAGTTTCAATTAACGCAGGCGATATTCATCTTATGGAAGGTACCCCTTTCCCTCTACGATTAGTTACGGGTATTTTTCGCCCACGTAACAAAATTTTAGGTCTTGATATATCTGGGCATATAGTAAATGCTGGAAAAGATGTTTTGGGATTCAAAGTAGGCGACGAGGTGTATGGCTCCACATCTATATTTGAAGATGGATGTTTTGCAGAATATGTATGTCTTCAAGAAAATAAATTTGCTTTCAAACCAAAAAGTATATCTTTTGAGGAAGCAGCAGCTCTCCCAACTGCAGGTGCAACTGCTTTACAATCAATCAAAAAATTTATGCCTTCAGAACCATATAAAAAGGTTCTGATCAATGGTGCTTCTGGTGGTGTCGGAACTTTTGCTATCCAAATAGCAAAAAGTTTAGGATGTGAAGTAACTGCAGTTTGTAGCACTAGACACATCGAAATAGTCCGTAGCTTGGGGGCTGATCGAATAATTGACTATAAAACTAGCTTAATTTTTGATACGGACGAAAAGTACGACCTGGTTTATGCTGTGAATGGAAACAACTCTATTTTTGACTATCAAAAGCTACTTAAAAAAGATGGAGCATATGTCACATCGGGTGGTACAACCCAACAGATGTTTCAGGCCATGATGATTGGTCCTTTTATGCGCTCAAGTAAAATATCGTCTTTGACTGTAGTTCCAACAATTGAAGACTTAACTGAGCTAAGCAGACTAACATCTGAAAAAAAAATAAGGCCAGTTATTGATAAAGTTTATCAAAAGGAGCAAATAATAGATGCAATTAAATATTTTTATAGTGGATGTGCGACCGGTAAAGTAGTAGTAGTAATGTGCAAAGAATAAACTTTGCTTATACTTTTTTCGTAAAATATTCATTGTACACAATTAAGAAAAGTCCCATCAGCTTGGTTAATATACAATTTTTTTTTCGAAGAAATGCAACATTAAAAATATTACAGAAAAATT
>LSSN01001586.1:0-30473 GCA_001970855.1 Smittium culicis
TGAAAAATTATTTTTTTAATATTTTTTTAACTTTTTAAATATTTTTTTATTAGTTTTTGTATACTTTTAAATTATGTTTAATAAACTCTCTGAGACAAAAAATAAAAATAAAAAAAAATAAAACGTTCTTATTGTGGTAATTTGAATTAAAATTGACTTTTATTAGCTGGACTTGGCAGGATTGATTTATATCGAAGTTATTATGAATACTTATGAAGTAACATTCAAAGTCTAATTATAATATTTAGTAAGGAAGTTTAATTTGTCTTACAGACTATCAATTATTAATAGAGTTAATAACAACAACAGTTTAATACCTAATAAATAAAGCTTGAATTATCAGATTAAATGGTAATTGATAAAATCTATTAGATTAATAAGTAAAAGAAAACATGTATGAGGGGAAAAGTAGCAATTATTTTATTGTTTTCTATTATTTTGATACGGAAAAGTTGGATATGAATCATTAAGGTTGGAATTGTAATAGTGTAGTATATGAATTAACGTAAAATTAAATGCTAAAAAGGGAGCACATCAATAGATAAATATACCAACAAAAGATCAAAAATATTAGGTATATTAATTGAATTGAAAAAGATTAATTTTTTTTTATAAAATTACATTTTATTATAATCTAGTACATTTATTAAACAGAGTTGGGACAAAACGGAAGTGGGAAGCTATGAATAAAAATAAAGGGACGAAGAGAAAAAATAGAGGCGATTTATATTCAAAGCTATTGGGAGTTGGCAAAAGCTTGGCATTGCTTTAGCATGTCCAAGTAGTATTGGCATGAGGTGAAATCATTGTTAGTAGATTCCAAGCATCTGGTGAAGGCTTTGGCATCAGCATCACAAGAGTTAGCGGATTGTTGCATTTGAGAGACTGGGGCTTGTTCGAAGTAAGTGGTGGCTGGTTGTTGTGGTGGAGCTTGTTGTTGTGGCTCAGAAGAGTTACTGCTTCCTCCAAATAGACCAGACATAGCATTACCCTATAAAAGGAAAATAAGCGTTGAAAAACATCAGGTATTGGGAAAATTCAAGTTGGATAAAATAAAATATAAAAGATTCTCAAAAAAGATAGGAGGGGGCTGATGGTGAAGGTAAAACTTACAATTGTATGACCGACGGCAGAACCGATAGCTACACCTCCTGCAGTAGCAGCCATCTATAAATAGATACAGAAAAACATATTTAGTATGTATACAAGTAGAGAAAATTTATGAAAAAATAAGAGAATAAAGATGAAGAAGGGGGGGGGGGGATAGAAAAGACGTACTTGAGCCATGAGACCGGGTTGTTGTGGTTGAGCGACAGCAGGGGCGGGTGGAGCGGCGTGATGAGCTGGTGGGGCAGCAGGGGCAGGGGCAGGTCTAGCCATTGGTGGGGCGACGGTAGTGCTGGCGCTTCTGCTTGGAGCAGAGCTTCCGAAAGAGCTTCTTCTTCCTGGTGATCCTCCTCTAGAACGGGCCATTTTTGTATTATAAGTTTTGGATAAGGTTTTTTCGCTGGTTTGAAAAAAGAAATGAACTCGAAAATATAAATGAAAAAGAGAGAAAAGTAAGATCTGTGATTCTTTAAGATGAGCTTGTGTGTATTAAGCGGTTATATAGAAGACCGGAGCCATTGAATTTCCTTATATACAAAAAAAAAAGTTCATGCAAAGATATTTTATAAGAAAAGTATTGGCAAACCTAATCAGAGTTAGGACTTAATTATCGTAAGCATTAACTCTTATTTGCTGAATCTTTTTATTGGCATTCAACATTTATACTGATTAATCAGCAAATAAGATAGAGGATTTATGGAGAGTTCGATGATACCAAGAAATTGCTAGCCAGTAATTGCCAAGATAGACACACTTTAAACGCAGCAGAAGTTTCCATTGGGTTCTACAGAGTTCCAGACCAATATCGATTTGACGACTAGCCTATTATATAATAATAAAGCGAGCAAAGCTTTGATGTCATAATAGCTTTAATTTTTTTATAACGTGAAAAGTAATATTTTATAGGTTTTTTGTTATCGCAGTAGAATTAAAAGAAGATTGGAGGCAAAGCCCAACTATGAGTTATATGCAGCTGGATTTGTTCTGCCATTTCAAGACTTTATTTTTTTCGTTCTTTCAGGTTCTTCGCACTATCTTGAGAGCTGATCTTCCACTTGGATGGCCAAAGTATACTTCCAAATCTTGGCACTTCATCTTGATTGGGTAGACCAGCACTGATCAATTGACCAACAATTGTCCTTCGGAAAACTAGATTATTTCTAATCCGCATCTTACCAATCTGATTAAGGGTCAGGTGCCGATATAGACATTTGGCGTGTATCAATTTCTTATACAGATAACTATTTCAAAAGCCTCCATAATAAAAAGTGTATTCTGCTGCTAAAAAATGTATCAATAAATGCAGACATCAATTTCGAATAGGAAAAAACTTCTTTGGAAGATTTGTGTCCAGCAAAATGATATTCAGCAAGCAAAAGCTAATAAAATTTTTAAAAAAAAAATATAGCTTTGTTAATGAGCTCCAAAAATGCTGGTCTTTCCTAATTGCTAATAACAGAGCTGGTATTTTATTAATAGGCCCTTTTTACTTTTTTAATATGGAGTCTTATTGGTTACCCTTATAGTTCCTGCCACTAATAATAATCACTGTAAAATTTAATAAAAATTTTTAATGCTCTTGTCCTATGAGCGTAACTCATACCCTTAAACACCATCGGCGAATAGTGCCTTCAATCCTCCATCATTAGATTATAACAGTTTGAATACTGAAAGATTATTTGCTGGTTTCAGACATAAATTAAATTATAAAATGTGATAGGCTAGTCTGGGCGTTAGTTTTAACTGAAAAGTTAAGTGCGCGAGTTGCCCTATGGAATGAAGTAAAAATTGTAGTGAATTGATATTGTGAATCTAACTGAAATATTTTACTGCTGATTTAACCAGTTTAATAACTATTTGCGTTTTATTGATTCAAAGACAAACCAAATTACGTATTCTCATCCCATTTTTAAATTATAAGTATTCCTCCTCCCATCTTTTCTGTCACCATGGATGAACAGGCTCTATTCCACGAGCCCGTAGAAGATTGGGACAACGAAGCCGCCGTTTTGTTTTCTGAAATTGAAGACCTCTCTATAGACTCTCCCCTCAGTTCCAATGACAGAAATGTCCCCTCCTACGAAACTTCCACTCTCAACAACGATCATTTCGAAAATATCATCCTGAAAAAACTTAAAGGCTATGTAAACATTTGCGACTCTAGAATCAAATACTATAGAAGCTTCGAAGGCAAGCAGATTTACCCCTTAGAAAACCACAACCAAATTCAAAAATGGCTCCTTGAAAAAAATACCTGGAAGCTCGTCATCTCTCTTTTCTCCTTAAAACTCGAAAAAAACATTAGCTTTATTCCTACTATCTCTGAAAACTCCTTATCCGATATCGAACTCAGCCAAATAGATGAACAGCCTACTGACTTCTCCAAAGTCTTAAAGCTTTTCTCCTTAGATCATAATTTATCTGAAAAATCTCAAATTAAAAGCTGGTTAGAAGAAACTGCACCCCCTTTTAACTCGATAGAAACTCGTGTAGGCTACTGGCCTTTCACCAGAAAAGAATACGAAAGTTGCCTTAGAAAAAACGACCTCCGCTCTGACTTAATTACACAGCTAGATCCTGATGCCCCAACTAGACTACAAAAAAGATTAGCTCCTGAAGATCTTGAATACGAAAGATTTATGCTCAAATCTCTATACGAATTCGTTCGAAGAGGAAGACTCAACGACGCAACTATGCTCTGTGTAAATAACGGCGAACCTTGGCGCGCCGCAAGCTTAAGAGGCGGCTCCTTCTTCTACAACTCAAATATCGAAAATAACTCAATACCCAAAACCTCTTCTATAAGCTCTTTTGGAAACGTTAACAGAAAATTATGGAAAGAAATGTGCTCTGCTTTAGCCTCCGACTCTAAAGTCGATATCTATGAGCGTGCACTATACGGAGTATTAAGCGGTCGACTTGACGAAGTAATTCCCCTATTTCCTCTACTATGCTTTTTTTAAATTTTACCACCTTGTACTCTAATTTTAATCCTTTTATCCTATTTTAAAAAAAAAAAAAAAAACTCCTCAATTTTAAGGCCTTTTCCGTCTGCGAAACTTGGGAAGATCGAGTGTGGGTGGAAATTTGTGCCATGATCGAAAAAAGAATTGACGAGGTTAGTATTTTTCATTTTCAATCGCTCTCACTACATATTTTTCCTTTCGCCACAATACCGTTCTGTTATTTACTTTTTAAATATTTATAAAATATTACTTATTTATATGTCTCCTATTCCCACCTCCCCTTTATCCTATTACAGGTCATTACCAAGACAGACGGATTATTTAAGCCATCCCCTATTAGTGGTGTAAATATTTCTGAACAACAAAATAAAATTTCTCTTAGCCTACCAGAAATGTTTGAAAAAATAAAATCTGACTCTTCTCTTGAAATTAAAAATTCCGCCTCAAATCCTTTCAGGGAAATACAAGTCGCTATCATCACAAAAACTTTTAACGAGTATATCACTACCTTATCAAATAACCTTCGTTGTAAAGATTCAAGCCACTTTGATCCACATCTATTAAGATTTTTGGTACATTTAATACTTATCTCCAGAGAAGCCGGAATGCCTTTAGATGAGTATGCCGGAGATACAATCATTTCTGCATACGTACAATCTCTCGCAAAAACCCCTTCCCATAAAGCTTTGGTTGCCATGTACTCTTCAAAACTCCCTGGCTCAATTCCAAATGAACTTTATTCGGAGTTTTTGGCTAATTGTGATAGCGTTATTGAAGCTAGAGCAGTTTACATACAGCTAGCTGAACAGTATGGCCTTGACACCGTCTCTATAACTAAAAAAACTGCTGTACGTATCTTGGAAAAATTTTCTTCAACCTTTAATGAAGATTCTGTTAATAAAGATCCCGTTTTTTCTAAAATTGATGATCCATTGCTACCTTCTGAAATTTCCCAAATTAGAGCAATTGAATGGCTCATTTTCTATCAAGAACTTTATACTTACGCATTAGTACAAGTTGTATCATTAGCTCGAAAATTCCTAATAAATGGCAGAGTTAACGCTGCAATTTCATTATTCAACTCTCTCCCTGACGATTTTGTCCAGATTAGCTGGAAAAAAATCACTGTTGAGCTAAATAGAGTTGGCAGCAATAACGACCTATCAATTAAATTATGGGGCCAAACCCTTAGAGATTTGAACCTTATGTCAAACTCTGAAAATCAGAAAATTGATTCAGAGACTGAAAATGCCGAAAGCCAAATCATTGAAGACAGTGAAGTTCAGCTATGGCCAACTGCCATAATTTCAAAGTCATTTGACGAATATATCCAGCTTGTCAGCTTATGTGACGGAATAAACCATTTCTCCAACTGGGAATCTCATATGGAATCTAAACCGTCAGACTCTATCAACTTAAAAGTCCGCGAACTAGAATGGATGCGCGATGCTGTATTCTTAACAAACGAAACTGAAGAAATTCTAAAAAACAGAATCTTAAATGTTGATTGGTTAGGTGCTTCAGTGTCGCTCATTGATAGAGACAACATCCAAGTTGATATGAGGAATTTTGAGCTAAGAACGCTACGTCAGATATATATCCCTGATACTTTGTTCAAACTGCACACTGTTCTGTTCAACACTAACCTAATCATACCCAACAACCTCTCAAAAAGCTTCGACCTGGTCCAGCTAGTTTCGGACAATAACAAAAATATTTCCCCTGAGTTACTCCTCAGAACTGATAAATTCCCCAATGGTAAAATGCAAACATTTGTCCAAATGATCAATCAAACATGCCTCGAATTGCTCAAACAAAGCCAGGAAACAGACTCCAACAATAATGGAGATAAAAATCCCACAAACGATCCCTTGAGACTATTTGGACTATAACTTATTTACAGATTTTTATCACTACTAGCATATACAATCTTGATTTTCCAAACACAAAGTAAAAAAAGTATCTAATAAATTAACTTTACAAATACTAACATCATTATAACCTTTTTAAAAATTCTTTACCTTCCCCCCTCCTGCTTACCATATAAAAGATTTCTTCCCCAATTTAACCTTGAATAAAGTATGTACTATAGACTAAAAAAAATACAGCTAGTAAATTTTTTTTTCATTTAAATATATACTCTATATTGTTTAAAAATAATAATAATAATTCAAGGTATATAAGAAGCAAATGTATTTACACGAGACATGAATAATAATATTAAAAAAGCCCCCTTTTTTGTCTATTGCACGCGAAACTTGTACATGAATCTTCACAACTTGTTTCGATCTTGCCATCCCTAACCCCCCCCCTATCCCCCCACCTCAACTTTTTCAATATTGTCATGATCGCATCGCATCCCTTACCCTTTTTTTTTTTTGGTCAAGTTTTAATTTTACTTGGTATATTCTGCATTAATAATTTAAGCAAACTAAAACTCGAGCAAGTAAGAATGTTTTTTTATTTTTATTTTTATTTTTTCTTAATTTCAATGCAACTTGGATCACCAAATATATATACTTGAGGAAGGGGAGCTCTTGATCTATTGAAGCCTTCTTGCATAAAGCTATGCTTTCTTTTGAGGCTTTAGTAATTTTCCTGTTGCTTCACTGTTGCTTCACTGTTGCTCCCGGATTTTGGTTTGACGTATCATAATTCATAGCTATCGGATGGTTTTGTTGGATGTTATAGTATTTAAAACTGAGTCAAGGTTGCGTCTCGTTTTTTTTTTATTGGGGTTTTTGGTTATTTTATTATTATTTTTTAGCTATGTTTTTTAAATTTTATATACTTTATGAGCAAAAAATGACGAGTAAAAATATTTTGAAGAAAAGAAAAAAAAAAAGAATAAATCAAAGAATTAATTTCTCGTTATAAAATATGATTAAATTAAATTTATACACTTTTAATGTAGGTCAAATATTGCAAAGAGGGTACAAAAAATCGTTAATGAATTTTGATTGTTTTGTTCATATCGTTACTAAAATTTCTAGTCGGATTGTATATTTATAGTAAAACTACCTTGACCCTGTTTTACTCCAAATTTATTAATTTTTCTTCCTTAAATGACTTTTATTTCTTATAATTCTCCTTTATAAAATGACGGAATTTAACATAAAATCTGATTTAAACTTGAATTTTTGCTTTCTTTAAATAAATTTTAAGCTTAATTTGGTGATATAAACGTTTAATATAATGTTTTTTGTGAAATGGAATTGCGTTTTTTGATGTATAATATTAGGCTATTTTCTTTGTAAAATTTAATAACAGTTAATTTTATTCGTAGTATTCTTTGTGATTGAGGAGTACACAATCCAAAATTCCACAAATACATATATAATTATATATGTTGGGTAGTAAAAATGACCGAGTTTAACAGCATGGGCTTATCACATATGAGAAATTTTAATTTAACGACATCCAAGAAAAATAAATAAATTCAATCTCTCTTATATCTACCCCCTACTCCCAACATCAATATTTTATTTCTTTTCCCATTGTAAGCAGGTAAAAAAAAAAACTTGATTCTATTACGCTTTTTATTTTTTCTCCATAAAATTTTAGCTTTTATTATTATTGCTATAATTTCTCCAGAAAAATGGATCAAATAGCAAAAGAGCATATTTGACAAATGATTTTTTTTAGATATTACGAATTGATAATTTCCTTAGAATTTAAACTAATCTATAACTAATGCATCGAACGACAAAAACTACAATTCGTATAAAAATTTAAACATAATTAAGCACGAGAATTTCAATAAAAAAAATTAGCGCAATCTATAGTCTTTTTTTTAATTTGGAAATATGTATAATGAAGACTATTTATGCTATAAAATAAAAATAATCAATTTCACAATAACGAGTAGGCTTGTATGCAAAAAATAAAATTGATATCGAAGGGAAAAAAATTCTCGCTGATGATAGGCTTTCCTTACAATAAAACTACTTATTCGGAAGTGATAAATTTATGCTCTAATAGATCGCTGGCGGAAGGTCGTTTGTTGAAATCGCTATATAAAATACACATAAATTATTTTAATAAAAAAACTAAAATTGAAAAAGGTAACCTCAAGTAAAAATATACCAAAAACTTACATTGATAGACAATTGTCAATAAAGTCCATAGCATATTTGGAAATACTTTCAGGGATTATCGGTCTTTTCTTTTGCCCAATCTAAACCCAAAAAAAAATTATTAAAGTTATAATTTACATAAGAAGAAAAAAAGACAATTGTCGAGCAATTTGATATAAGTACTAAAGTTGTTGAACAATTAGAGGATACTTACTTTTAATAAAGCTTGGAATTGATCATATTCTGGATATGGGTGCTTCCCTGTTATCATTTCAATCGATAAGCAACCTAAGCTCCAAATGTCACATTTTTGGGTGTAATTCGAATCCTTCACAATTTCAGGCGCCATCCTAGATAATTCAATAAAAGGAAGAGATAAGAATATAATGTAAGAAAAATTCATACGAATGAAAAAAATTTCTGTCAAGCTAATAAAAATAATTACCAAAACACCGAACCCTGTAGCGAAGCTCGGTTATTAGCAGAAAACATCACCTCTAAAAAAATGTTAGATTATTAGTTGTGTCTTTTATACAATAATATTAAAATTAGTTCAAGAAAGTAATTCATATATCTGTAAATAAAAAATTACCATCAACTTTTTTGGAAATACCAAAATCAGATATTTTAACCATTCCTGAATTATCAATTAAAACATTCCCGCCTTTGATATCACAATGAATAATGTTTCTTTCGTGTAAATATACCAGACCTTCAAGAGTCTGGGAAATATAAAATTTAACTAATGACTCTGGGAAAGATCCAAAACTCATTAGCGCTGACGAAACCGAGCCTCCAGGAACGTACTCCAGGAAAATAAATAAGCTTTCAGCAGTTGATTCGTATCCCAGATATTGAACAATGTTTTTATGTTCAAAAGTCTGTAGTAGCTTTATTTCTGATTTAAGAGCATTGACCTAAAAAAAAAAAACATTCAACGAAAACAAATTAAAAATTATAAGCTTCTAAAAGATTTAAATCAGGAGACAATTAAAAGAAAATAGAAAGGAGTTCTATATATATATATAAAGCTAATATACCATTTTGTGCTTTCTAGGATCAGATTCAAAATCAGCTGAAGGAAGGTCAACTTGTTTTACTGCCATTATAACACCCGTCTTGGTGTGAATTCCATAATAAACGCTACCGAAAGACCCGCTTGCAATCGGCGCGCCTTTGATCCAACTAACGGCTGCAGACTCCGAAACGCCTTTTTTATCTTCGTTTGGAGAGTTCACTATTTCAAATTTAGGTACTTTATAATCGTTAGTTACCAGCTCACTAATAGGTGCCACGGTGTTTTCTGTGAAATTTTTAGCCTATTTTATAAAAGTATAGTATAGAATTAAACTAAATTATATAATATATAATATAATACAAAAAAAGGAAACAAATATTTATATAATAGGATAGGATAATAAAATTACCATAGGGCTAGTTAAGTCTTGGTAAATTTGCTGAATAGAACCTCCTGGAAAATTAGCGAAAAAAAAAAAGAAATATTAAAAAGAACCTGAAAGACTAATGCTTTAATATATAAAAATGTGGGAATGCAATTAATACTTTTATTATTGGTACTGCGATTAGGGCTTTCATGTTCTAACTCGCTGGTAAATTGAGGTAAATCCTCAAAGCTAGAGCTGATTGACTCATTTTGAATGATTGAATTATCATCCAAACTAGACGTATATGATGAGCTTGAATTTTCAGATATATATTCATTACTTTCCTCAAAAGAATCTTGAAATCTGTTTGTACTTAAAAAAGGACCGCTAGCGTTATTATTTGAGGAATTCTTAAGGCTTCTAAATCTACTCATTTTACTTGATGGGTATGGACCGTTCTGCGCAGACCTAGAAGATCCGTGAATGCTATGGTTCATTCTTTTGTCATTGTAAACTTTAGAAGAGTAGTGTTCTTTTGGAATATTTTGGTTTCGTCTCATTATAGAATTTCTAGCCCTAGCTTCATTACCTGGAAAGAACATAGCAAGGTTATTATGAACTTGTTCACTGGGAGGCCTCTGACCAAAGAAAGAGTGTATTTTTTCTATGCTACCTACACCTTTTATAGAAAGATGAGGGGAATTTTGATTAAATAGAAGAGTAGACATTTTATGCTGAAGCTGTTGTTGCTTGGAACCAGAGGTAGAATTTTTAGGTAAAGACTTAATTTTATTATTTGAAGAGTTTGGTGCTTTAGAGTAGCGGCTGTATTTTGAGGATGAGGATGAAAAAAATTGATTTTGTTTGAATGGGCTTGAAGAGTTAGGAGGTGGAGGGAGGATAGTTTCGAATTTTTCAATAGCTCTTTGCAGTTCGGCATCTCTTTGCGCAGAAGGTGGAACAATCGTAAGCTGATGTCTTTTTTTTAGAAAAAGTTTTTCAGTTCTTGAAAATCCTGATTCAGTACACATTTTGAACAACTGATCGTGAGAAAGCATTCGAGCTAGGTATATTAAAGAAGGAAAAATGGTAAATGAAATATGTATTAGAGATAAAAAGGTAAGTAAAAAGGAAATTTTGAAAGGGAAAAATATGAATATTACCTCCTCCTTGCTCTCCAGAGACGTGGAATATAGCATATTTATCTTTATCTCTATCGCCCATTAACCCAAATGAACTCAATACGCTATATAGTATATCCTTTCCAGATTCGGATGCTTCAACTCCAACCAATTTTACTTCGCCATTAGGGCCTATTACAGAAATTGATTTCTATTGAAGATAAAAAAAGAATTTGAGTTAGGTAAAAAGAGATAAAAGTAAGAAAAGCTAGCAGTTAATTAGATTACCATCGACTCAATCTCTTGACCAAGATTCTCTTGTTTTGAGCTAGTTAAGTTTGAATCAGATTTTTTTGAATCAGAATCGAATACTTTTTTTTTTGAAGTGTCAAACAAGCTGTCATCAAAAACATTTTTACTAAAATTAATTGGCGATGCGAAGCCAAAAATGTCGGCGTTGTAGAAATTATCAGAGGATTTAAAATCACTAGAATTTGAAGTGTGATTTGTGGATATGTTCAATACATTTTTTGAGTCGACTCTAGTAGAGGTTTCAAGAGCTTGACTACTACTGGCTGAGAAATTATTTGGACTAGAATCAGAAGAAAACTTAGATGATGGAGTAGAAGAAATGTTATTACTACTCGGGTCAAAGCGGTCGCCAAACTTATTTTTATTAAAAAAGTTTGTATGGTTATCGTTAAAATGAGAACTTTTTTCTTTGGGAAGGTCCTGTAGGTAGCTATCATTAATAACAGAGTATCTCTTATTTTGCAGATGAGAATGTTCAGGTAATTTAAATTGATGCTTCTACAAACAAGAATGCAAAAATAAAAAAAGGTGTAAATAAATAAAATATTTAAGAAGATAATGAAATGAACTATTAATTGTTAAATAGGTTTTTACATTTAGATTTTCTAAGAATGATTCTCTTAATTTTATTATTGCAGAGTTTATTTTGACTCTATCGCCCACAGTAGCTATTTCTAAGTCTTTTAAAAAGTTGTAGTTGAGTTCTAATAGGGCCTCGCCATTTATTTTGTTTTCTATAATGAAAAATTAGGTTAAATATAGCTTTTAGCAACACAAAAGTAAAACAAATAACATAATATGACAAATTATATAGCTGGGCAAATTTAAAAATGGATTACCATAAAAAGTTCTGGAGTACTTTTCATAACCTAAGCTGTTGAGCCAATCTTGGACTTGGGTTTCAGTCCATTCAAATGGAAAGAAGTGTGAAGAAGAGTTTTTGTCCATTTGTTATAGGTGTATTAATCGAAATGAGAGTAAAGATGATATTGCATTATTATATCATTTACGTGATGTATAAATGAGAGGCTGAATATTAATTAAACGGTAATTCAATATTATTTAGTATGATAAGAATAAAGAGATGTGGGCTAGCTTAGGATAAAAGGTCAGGAGCTATTCAACTTATTGTTACAGCTTCTATGCTAAAAAGTCGATTTTTGAGTCATGGCTTCTTTCAAGTAATCTCAAGGCGCCATCTGATTCGCCGTCATAATAGTACCCTGATTTGCAGTCCGAAAGGTTTAATTTTCCTATTTAACTTTAATTTAACTAGTAGTATTTAACAAATTAAAATAATGTATAGTTTCTACAAATATTGTATTGCTCGCCTATTGGTGCCAGAGATTACTGAACAAAATTTATTTCCATGAACACTTCTTTGCTTAATCATTTTCTGATTCTATTATTCGCCAAGTCTAATATTTGTAGAAATAGCGCTATTCATTCGCTGAAAGTATCAAAACTATAAGTAGTGCTATTAATAATGAAGATAAAAAATGAATAAACAATTTTCATATTGATTCTCAGCTTTTTTCAGCGGCCCAATATTACGCCTACTTAATTAACTACTTTGATTGGCTATCAGTTTAATTTCTTATTAAATATAAACACTCAATTAATCATAATATAGTAATAACATAGCATAATAGTGGTATAAGCAATTAATAAATTAATATTTAAAAAGCTATATAGATTATTCAATTTTTATCAGATGGATCCCATACATATCATTGATAAAAATACCACATACATTTTTACCGTTAAATTTTTTATTTTTTATTATAGTTTTTTTTTACTTTAATACATCAAATATGATCTAATTATAAATTTATAACAAAAATATAGAAGAAACCCCCTTCCTGAATTCTTATTTTCTTGTAAGAATGCGCCGCCTTTTTTTTCTTGCTTAAATAAATAGCTTTTTACATTCAAGGGGCCACAATATCTGAACATTTTTTCTACTACTTTAAATGGATTTAATCTTTTGAAAACGTTTGTGTTTATAATATATGTCTACATAACAATAAATTATCCTCGAATTAATTAACTGTTTGCATAGTCTAAATGTAAAACCACTAATTTTTATTCTTCAAATAGTAACTATATTTGAATTTAATTTTATAAACTTTTAAAAAAATGGAAAGCATATTTTATTGATTTATAGATATAATCATTTAAATGACATTCGCGGCGACCATTCGATTCCCTCATTCAATACGTAATTTAATGTATTTAAATCAATTAGCTACGATCTTAGAACTCAATAGCACTTAATAAATATGGCTTTACAAATAATAGATATAATTACTTTATATTATTTGTATTCATAACATCTAAATACGTATAGTTTTAGATTTGAAAATATTAAATACATTTAATTAATAGAAAAGCTAAAATATTACATCTAGCTTATAAATGAAAAGTGAAAATATCCACACTTTATGTTATTAAATAAAAAAAAGGAATCTAAGCAAATATAAAAATAATTAAAATATGATATCATCCTCTGTACATATTTGCAGTTTAGTACTTCGATTATCACAAATAAACGCTGAGATATATTTGATAAAACTTCTTATAGTCTTTAAATGGTGAAAGGACTCAATGCTCAATATTATTATACTATAAAAAAAAACATTCATCATTAAAGGCGTTATTACTTGTTTTCCTGAAATTTTTTCTTACGTCTAATTAGTTTGGTTCAAAAAAATTACCAAATAACCACAATTTAATATATGACTTAGTTATTAAAGTGGATATGAAAATATATAATATTCTATCGATTAATATTAATTTTATGTAAAAAAATTCTAATTTTTCACAATTAAAATGATGAAAATAATTATAATTCGGGGGGGGGGGGGAATACTAATATAGTATTTTTTGAATTTCGAAAAATTTTATAATTTCCATAATTAAAAAAAAATAAAGCTATACATATTAAAAAGTTTATGATGAGAATTTCACGTTTTGTATAATTTAAACTTTTAGAATCTCATGTTTATATATATAAAGAATTTTTTAAGCATTTATACCATTCTTGTATTATTAAAATCTAGAAATTTTAAAACGCTTTTAGATTGAAAAATTTTCACTTAATTATTAATCAAAATTTTAAAAAAATCAATAATTCAAAAAAATGTATGACTCGAAATTTATTTAAATTTATATTCTTAGTTTATATTATATAACTAGCATTAATCGTCGATTTATTGGTAAAATTTTTACTAGCTTTTGTAAAGTGACTCAAAAAACAATTTTAAATTTAAATACTATTATACTATATACGGGAAAAAATTGGTATAAAAATTTTTGTAAATATTCCATTATGGATTCATCACTTATCAGTATTAAAATTTAGAAATAATTAACCAATTTACTTAATACTAAAGCATATATGAAATAAAATGATAAGCCCCATTACCTTATATAAATCTATATCGAAAAATTAAAAAAAAATATAAAAAAATATCATTTATTCAGCCAATTAAAATAATTCCCTTTTTGAATTTAAATTTCCGGCTATTTCTAAAATGACCACCTTTTCTTATGCAATCGAAGGTGCTGAAGGTAATATGCTTATTTTTAAACTTTTACAATACTCTTTTATTGATATCCAAATAATTAACTCTCTTCAAAATAATAAAAAAGCAAAGAAATAATATGAAAATCATTCATTATTAAACAAAGACCTTTAAAGTTAATAGCTTATAAAATTAATAAATTCCTCTGTGAAATGAAGTAAATCCCATTCAATAAGGAACTAAAAGCTAAAATCATAGTTAATTTGATCGAAATTGCAATCAGTCAGAATTAATCAAGAAAATATCATCAATGAGATAGAATTTATTTTGATCTTCACTTTAAAATAAGGAGTAATAATAAATATTATCACCAAAGAATAATTTAATTAACTACAATATCCTTCACAGAGTTATAAATCATCAAAAAATATCAATGAGACTGGTTCTGCTCTCAGTCGATAAAAAATATATTATTTAAGAGAATTAGAACTGTCAAATGATATCGATACCAAGAATCATGAAATTCTTGGAATAAATGCTAGCTAAAATAACTAAAATCCTATAAATAGCATAATTTTAGAAAATATTACTGGGATAACCGATAAATAAAATAATAAATTTTAGATAATTCTCTAAAAGCGCTGAAAATGATATGAAAACATATAATAAAATTTTAGATAGAAAAATTCTCCATAAATCAAGATTTAATCAGTAGCTTTTATCATTTTAGACATTAGAAATGAGCAATAGTTTAATATTTTTTAAAAAGTCAAAATTATAAAAAAAAAATTATTGATGAGGATTAACTCTAGTTCTGCACAAAAAATAATGCCGAAAATTCTGCTGAACTAGTTCACCATGCAATAATACTTATAGAAAGTAAATTTTTGACGAAAAGTAATTTGGATTCAGGAAGGTTCTTGAATACGGGTATTGTAGGATAAGATTTGAGGTATTTTTATTCGAGATTTTTTTTATTCAAAGCTAAATATTTAAAATTTTTGTATTTTAAAGGTTTTCCAATCGAGAAAAATGTTTAAAGCGCCTAACAATTATCTTAGATCCTCAATTTTAGATGAATTAGAAAATATATAAATGACTTGGTTGCTTCATAAAAACAAATATATTAGAACTTTAAGAACTATGATTATTAAAAAATATACCTAGCAACTAAGCCCGTTTTTTATAACTAAAATTCACAAAACCAAGAAAAACTTATATGAGTGACCGTAAATAAACTATATCAAGCTAAATATACTTTTCATCAGATCTTTTTTTAACTGAGGTCTCTAAATAAGTATGTTTATTGATTATTAAAAATAAAAATTACGAATGAATGTACACTTTAGCTAAAAATATTGCTTATATACCTATAAATCTACTATTATTACTTGTAGTTCCAGTTTAAAATGCTGAAATTTGGTCATAAATTGGGTTAAAATTTTTTTTTTTTAAAATTAATAAATCATTCCATAAATATATTATTTCAAATAGGAAAGGGTTTTATGTATTACTAGAAATGATATGTCATTGATTATAAAAAAAAGTATTAAGTATAATGTATAATGTATAAAGTATAAATTTTTATCACATGCTTAATCTAATCTAATCTAATATCTAATAAATTTTTTCAATTAGATTTTAAAAAATAAAAACAATAATATCTAAAAAAAAATTAATTGTATAGCCAATCAATTAGATTTAAATAAGTGTCACCTTAGTGATATCTTTTTTTCTCCTTAGAAGAGAAAAAATAAACTGATATATAGAGGACCAATTATAATATTATTTTTGGATTTCACTTTTTATATAGTTAATTTTATTGTTGTTAAATTTGATACCAAATTTTTTGAATCTAGTCATGTTTCATAGTGCCAATACCTAATATTTTTAAACCCCATAAATATTTAATAATTTTAAAAATAATTGAAATACTTGGATAAAATAATAATCTATATTTTACTCGAAGAAGAGATGTATTTAGTTATATTATCTTATTGGATTAAAATTAAGCGAAAATTTTAAAAAGGATGAAGAGACGAAGCATATTAAGTGTTATGATCTCATTGGATAATACTAAACGAAAATTTACAAGCCAAATAAAAATAAGTGAAGAAAATAAACTAAAAAAATTAATTTATAAATAAATTTTAAAGTACGCCTATTTGATATCCTTATCATCTTTTCTTTCGAAAATTTATTCTACTAGCTAAAAGATTTTCATAAATTTTCTTTTAAAAATCTCACTTAAAACTTAATTTATTCAGACATGATGCACTAAGAAAGCACCAATCAGGTAACCGGTAGCCAAGGCCAGGCCAAAAAGTTCACAGAAATGGTCAGGGGGCTACTCCAAGACAGGGAACGCAACATCAATCTAGAGTATCCATATGCAACTAAAAGGATCCCTTTGACCGACTTTGCTATCTATCCAGAGCTTATCGAAGCTATTCCTTCAATTGAAGAAGAATTCTTCCTCACACCGCTGACAAAAGAAGAAATGAAATAGGCAATACACTCTTGTCAGAAAAGCTGTTCAATGTGCTACCTACCACCGCCACTTAACGATCTATTATCTACGTCAGTGAAGAAGGCCGGAATACCCTGCACGGGATTCAATTCTCCTTAGCTCAGAATAAACGTCCGATTGAATACTACGTACACCGCAGGATCCAGGATAACCCAGGATTAACTACTGAAGATCAGCACATAGTCTTTTCCAACACAATGAGAGCCCTTTTAGCTGAAGTGGCTTCAATTATCACACAGGTAAGACTGGGCAGCCTTCAAAAGGGAATGTGTCTTAGAGTGATTCTACGACTGAGTAAAAGAGAAATAAAGGGTAAATAAAATTAGATCGAACTAAAATTCTTAATTTTGCTAAGTACAAAGAAAAAATAGCAGAAAGAAAAAATGAATTTAGAAAGAAGATCTACACGTTATTATAAGATCTTTTTTACAAAGAAGGTTAAGATATTTTTAATCCAATCAAATATCAAGAGAATAAAAATAAAAATAAAAAATAAAAAGACAGTACGAATCTTAAGAATTTAGAGTAGACAACAGAATAACAGAAGAAAATAATGTATATAAGTTGAACTCAAAAAACCTTTAGTTCGCTCTCGAATTTTAGTGATAACAATTTTTATAGCTTTTTTTTTTCTTTTATAATTAAATTGGACTATAAGTTTAAATAAAAAAAAATAAATAGCATCGAAAATAGAGTAAAAAGTGCACAGAAAACTTAAAACTCTTACATTCTCAAAGCTAAAAATTTGATTTAAACTCGTAACATTATTTAAATTATAACATTTAAAACAAAAATTCTTGGAACAGGGTTTACGATTAAAACATAAATAAGAAACTATTTTTTTTTCCTCTCTAAATTTTAATAATCATTCGCTAAAACATAAAAGCACACTTTAAAAGCTTCACTGTATATATTTCTTATATACTAAATTAAATAATTAATCGTAAATAAAGGTAGTGGTACGTATAAAACTACCACAAATGGAATTTACCGGTAAACATCATCAGCTAATCGAACCGGAAAACAAACCTCCAATGGACCAGGAAAAACATCATGCTCTTACTGCAAGCAAGAAGCCTGAAAAACGCTCCAGAATCCGAAAGCTATTTCGAAGGTGCCAGAAGGATTGTTCCAAAAATGACATCTACAGAAAAGCTGCTCAGACGCAAATCGCTGATGCTGTAGAATCACCCTTCGCTAGTAACAACCACCCGCAGCAATCAAATTTTCGAAGGATAAGACGTGGGCGGAGAAAGGTTCTCATTAGACGCGCCAACAGGGTCCCCAGTTGGGGAACGACTGGAAACGTTTTTATTTGCGTTGAAAAAACTAAAAATAAGGAATGGGTCCGAAAAATTGTCGATAAGGGGTTCCGGATCTGATTCGGAAAACCGGAATCGAGCAGCAAAAATTCCTTGTCGAACCTTTCAAGGCTTTTTGTAGAGCAGGACCGCTTGGAACACCTCAGCAAAATTTTTTGATAGATTTGACGAAGAATCCGCTGTGTTCCTGAAAAACGATGCTGTCGGTGCTGCCTCCGCTGACGCGCCATCCGATACGCAACAAGAGTAAAATCAATAAGAGGCGCACCGAATTCTGACGGACGAAGTAGTCGCGCTGATGTCCAATAAATCTATAGATGAGGTTAGAAATCGAGAATCAAGATTCTACAGCAATCTGTTTGTCATCACAAAGAAGATAGGGGTACTCGTATAAGCTCTGGACAATTAGAAATCGAATCTTCATATAGAATCGGTGAATTTCAAAATGGAAACGCTGACGTAGATATTCAGGATGGTTTTGAGGAAGGATTCCATATCATCCCTGGACTTAGAAGATGCATTCATGTAGATACTGATCCACAAGACGTGCAAGAAGTATCTTCGACTCTGGTGGAACGGCAAATATTAGCAGTTCCGCGTGCTGCCGTTTGGATTTTCACTCAGTTCCCATACTTTTACCAAGGTCTTACGACCAGCTCAGAATTGAACTCGATCACAAGACATGCGAGTCTCGGCGTACCTAGACGACCTGTTAATTTTAGGAGATTGCAGGGGGATATCTAACACGAACACCAGCAAAATTTACTCCAAGATTCTTGGGCTGGGGTACAAAATCAAGGAAGCGAAATCTTCAACCACATCATAAAAAGTTGTCACGCATTTAGGAATTCATATCAACGTGTGTGAAATCACTCTTAGCGTTCCCAGTTACAAGTTTAGGACCTAAGACGGGATGCTTGAAAGTTATTGAATATAGAACAAAACTCACTTAGGAGCTTGGCGAGTTTCACAGGGAAAGCGCAAGCAATTTCAGCGATTCTTCTTCCTGGGCGCTTAATGATATGAATTATATTAGAGCTTAAGAAAACTACGCTATTCACTGAAATCCTAGACGGCCACAGTTACTCTAACAGAGCATACAATCCAGAATCTGAAATTCTGGACGGTGAAATTAACCAAATGGATTGGGTAGCCATTCATTCTAGAAATTCCAGAGCTGGAGATCTTTAGAGAATCCAGAAAAAATACAAGGGGGGTGGTAGTCGGGTCAAAAACCTATTCAGTGATATGGAGTCCGCAGGAGGCATTGATGCACATCAATTCCAAGGGGTTACTGACGATATTATTAGGACTACATCTCCACGAGGTAATAGGACGATCATTACTTATATATTCCGACATCACAACATCCCTTGCTTATGTTCGGAAATTTGGAGGCACTACATCGACGAAGCTTCTGAAAATCGGGGAACAGATTTGGACGCATTGCCTAATAACCTACAATCGCCCCCAGATAATTTACATATCATCAGTTCTGAACTTTTTCGATTCGCCGAGTCGACTAACAGCGCAAACAGTATGGCCAATATCAGACCAAAAATTCACGACGCTGAACGCTTTTTTTTTGGCCCGCACGACGCGGACCTGTTCGCTTCCAACAATAATAAGAAGCTGGAAGCTTAATACACCTGGCTCCCGGATACCTGGGCAGCAGAGATCAACTCGCTGTAGTTCAACTGGAGTGGCAGGAAGAACCCATACTCTTGCTCGCCATGGAACTTAATCTCGCAAGTGGTTCAGAAGGTCAGATGGGAACGACTGAAAATAACACTGATTGCTTCTCTATGGAAATCAGAAATATGGTTCCCCGACCTGATGAAATTATCAATATCCCAACCACTTCTGCTTCAGGCGACAACAATAATTCCTAGAACCAAAAGCAGAAAATCGCCTTAATAGAGAACAAGCTCTCGAATCTGAAGGTCTGGCGGTTCAGCAACATATCCTTTAAGAGCATGGTTTTTCAGATCTATCCATTTGCATAATCGCTTCAAAAGAATGATTTATCAAACTTAAAAACAGATAATATCGTTCAAAAACGCTTTCTAGATTGGAGAACTAGCAATAAAATTTTCTTTGCGATATCAGCACCGTAAGTAGGCAACTATCTAGCTGAAGTATACCGAAAAATTAATTTAAAGTTAACCACAGTTCGGACATATAAAATATACCTATTAATTCTTGTTGATAGCCCTGATTCAATAGAAAGCACTTAAATGCTTAAAGAGTTTTTTTGAACTCTAGACAGCGCCTCAATCACATCATTTATAACGCCTTCAATCTACATTAAACCAGTTATAATAATTTTTCCCAACTGGGGGAGTGCAGCAAAGCTCTCCGGCAAGAGCTTAACTTGGAAGTTATGCTGGCTGCTAGCTGCTACAGGATTCCTAAGAGCATCTGAAATACGCCGCATAGATAATTCTAAAGCGGTAGTTTCTCAAGAGATATAAATTTAGCTATTATATCTCGAAAGTAGAAGTGCAAATGACGTCAAATCATTCGCCCTTGACAAATCAGTAGACACCCTGATCAAATTTTTTGCCCAATTTACACTTACGAGTTGTATAAACAAAGGATAGATCAAACTCCACGCCGGAACCCAAATTTCAACAACAGTTCAATTATAGATAATAAATTAATAAGATAAGTAAAGAGCCATGCGAATCCCCTCACGGTAGAAAGCATAACCCGTTATATACCCTTGCTTTCGAGGACTCATAAGCCGCCCACCGAAAACCCCAATACCTAAGGCATGCGTGATTTGGGCAACTCTTGGATCATCTGCAGGAGTTTCGGCTGAAGATATTTTGATGCACGCATTCTCGTAAAATCAATCTATGTTTAACTCTTATTTTAGACTCACTAGAAGCTCCACTGTAATCTAACTGAGTCTATTTTTCCTCTGGAGTAATTTAATATGTCTCCTCTCTGAAATATAATGTTATTATTTTTAGAGATCTTTAGAGCTAAGATCAATATATATTATATGAGGAGAGGTGACTTTTATTTATTTTTTTAGGTCTGTTGATCTTAAGGTGGAACGCTTGCCTTACTAGCTTTGTAGGACTAGAGACTAGCTTCTTGTGGGATCCTAAGAATTCTGTGCTCAGACAAAACCGCCCTTGATGCTTACCAATGATCGAATAACATAAGAGTCACTAGGACAGATTCAAACCTTATACCGAGGTACTTGAGTTTTTTTTGAAACTCTTGACATACCGCAATAACTTTGCAGTATATGTTGGAATGGCTAGCCGCTGAAGCTTAGGTAACGTTAGTACGATATCAATTTCATCAGCACCCATCTGAGTAGTCCGAGGATGTCCGTCGGGGTTCCAACCCAGAGGATAGGAGACATACTAGGTCCTTCCCGCCCTCTACCATCTACCTTTGCTGAAAGATGATAAGGATATCACATAGGTGTACTTTTCAATATATTTATAAAAAAATTTTTTAGTCTATTTTATTGCACTTAATTTTTATTGGATTGCAAAATTTCGTTTAATATTATACAATAAGATGGTAATACTTAATATATCTCCTCTCCTCATATAATATATATTGATCCTCGCTCCAAAGAGCTTGAACAATAATAACATTATCGAAATTTATTTTAGAAAATTTTAATCCCTTTAATTTTCATTGGCTTGTAATTTTTGGTTTAATATGATACAAAACGATGGCAATGCTTATATTTTCTCTTCTCAGTAGTATTTAAATAATAGCACGGTATTTCATTTTCTTTGAAGTTTTTTTTTATTAGCATTTACAACTAGCATTCTGAATTTCAGTTATATAAGGCTTGATTATAATTGAAAAACTTTCTCAATGATGGTTAGCTATTTTCTATACGAATATAAGAAATTAAACTTAAAATTATACCTCTTATGTATATTATATTGGTATCGGCTATATCAGATATTCCTTTCGATGATATTTTCTAAGAAGATTTATAAGTAAAAGTAGTGCAGTTAAGTATCAAAAGTTCTACTCCTTGAGATAAGCTCTCATATAAAGAAATCGTCTCGCGATAAGTATTGGGTGTTAAAAATGGTGCTTAGGTAAGAGATACAAAGAATTAAAATTTTCATAGCCCAATTAGTTCAAGTCGCTAAATTTGAGCAAAAATAATTTTTAATTGGAGATTTGATACGTGTTAGAAAAATAATTTGTGAAATATTGTTAGATTTTATGTTAAAATGGTTAAACTTAGATTTATTTATTGAAATAGTGCATATTTAAATATCTTTTTTTATACTTATATTTGATAATAAACAGCTGAATTGTGTATAGTTAATAAGCGTTTAAAGTTTATATTATACTTTGTTGGTCCGGGAATAAAATTTTTATTCTTATAAATTATATATGCTATAAATACTTAATTTTCAAAATATAAATAGAATCGCCAATAATCTATTAGAATATGCAACGATTTTCATCCACTTTTCTCCTTGTAGTAGTAGTCATTTCCTGTTCGATCATATTAAAGCTGCAATTTATTTACTACAATAATAGCATTGTAATATCAGAAAGAAACAATATGGTCGATGGCAATTCTAAAAGTAAAGAGATTGATAAACAATTAAACTTCAAAGCAAAAGAAACAAATACCTTTTCTTCTAAATACGAAGCCGACGATAAAACAGTGTCTGATTTGGGCAGAAATCACTCTAATAAAAACCATTTTAAGAATTCGAAAAACTTACGATTTATGAATACAGAATACTCGGACATTCATAATACAGATTTTATTCCGAGAGATTCCTATGGAACTGAGATAAAAAATATTATAGAATATAGAGAAAAAATTTACAGTAAAAACTACACCAACGAAGAACAAAGATGGATGGATGAAATTTCTCCCTGGACATGGAAATTTAAAGGCAAAAAATATCAAAACTCTCGAATAATAAAAAATAAAAACAACGAAAAAACACAGAATGCTGTACTATTAGTATTGGTGAGAAATTCAGAGATAGAAAATATGATTTATACCATTCAACAGTTCGAAAAAAACTTCAACTCGAAGTATAATTATCCTTATGTATTTTTAAACGATGTGCCATTCACACCCAATTTTATGAAATCACTAGTAAAATTTACTTCTAGTAATCTCACCTTTGGACTTATTCCAAAAGCTCACTGGAGTCTACCTGAAAATATCTCCAAACTATTTATGTTTGAGTCTTTCAATCAACTAAAAATGAATTCTGTTCCATACGGTGACTCTGAATCGTATAGGCATATGTGTAGATTTTACTCGGGGTTTTTTTACAAACATCCGTTGCTTCAAGAATTTGAATTTTACTGGAGGATAGAGCCAGGTGTAGACTATTTTTGTGATATAGGCTATGATCCATTTTTGTATCTGAAAGAAAATAATAAGTTATATTCTTTTGTTATTTCTATCAAAGAACTTCCAACAACAATATACAGTTTATGGATGCATACTCTTAAGTTTGCTGAGGAATATAAAGTAACCTCATCGTTGTTCAGCTTATTTTCAACAAAAAATAAGAATTATAATTTATGCCACTTTTGGTCAAATTTTGAAATTGCCAGCTTTGATTTCTATCGCTCTTCTGAATATGAAAGCTATTTTGAGTTTTTAGATAGAACTGGAAACTTCTTCTACGAGCGATGGGGAGATGCACCTGTTCACTCTTTAGCAGCAGGTCTCTTTTTAACAAAAGATCAACTGCATTTCTTCAGTGATATAGGTTATAAACATGATGATTTCTACCACTGTCCGCAGATAGATACTTTACCCCGCAATGAATACAGCAATAAATTAAACTCAGCTTTAAAGCACTGTAAATGTCCTCCAAATGCATTCGTTGTAAATGACGTTTCTTTCAGTTGCTTACCAAAATTTAAATCTTATAAAAGCGGCGAAATATGGACGCCTAGTTCATTCAAAAACAGTCTTGACTTCCATTTAAAAAACAATCAATATAAATATCCTGGAATTCCTCAGTTATATGCTGACCGAATGAGTTGGCGAGATAAAGCAATTTATTAATTAATTCTCGTACTGAATCAAAATTAATTTTTGTAGATAAAATATCAGTAAAACCAAGCTCGCTATGACTCTACTTTTATTAGTTAGCGAATTTCTTTTGACGCATCAGGTAAAGATTTATCAAGTAAGAAAACAGATTTTTGTGCTCTCTCCCTACTTTATATCAAAATTTCATATTCCTAGAATTATTTTCGTCATTTTTAACTCTACCTTAATTAAATTGACTATTTATTAAAAAATTAAAGTACAAAACTCGTACCCGTAATTGCTAAAAAATTTTCAGTTGAATTAATTTGAATGCTCCACTTTATTAGTTTTTTTTTTTTACAATCTCTTAACACACGCCTATTTATTGAGTATTAAAGATAATTTTTTAATCGTGTTTAATCGCTCATAAAGTTATATAATTATTACGCGAAAATACTATTGTATCTAGAAATTAAAGCCAAGTTACTGAAAATATACGAAGTCTTTATCTAGCCTCTACAATAGATGCTAGGCTGTGTTATAGCAAAAATAATCGGAAAAACTTTCTACAAAATATTTAATTTGAATTAAATTATGTTTATTTTATATATAAATTAGTATATTAAAAAGTAGAAAAAATTTATTATTGTATCAAGTGTTTGCACTTATTATGAATATTTTTTATGTGAAGAATAAAGAAAAAAAATTTTCATTCATAAAGTATATTCTCTATAGTTGATGTCTATTTAAAAATACGAGTAACTGAATCACTCATAATCCCTATGGTAGTTATTAAGACAAGATAATTATTTGTAGATGTGTGAGTAACGTTAGTAATAGGATTATGAGAGTTAGATACCTTATACCCACATTTAGTAATGATTTATTTTTTTACCAAGCTTTTTAAATGTAGTTACTAATTAGTATCTTGAATATTTCAAAAAACTAGTATTTTTTGGGTACGATTAGTTTATGTTTTCTTGACTTTAGTCATCAAGCCTTATCGAAGCAATATCAAAAGGGCGAATTCAATTTTAATATATTTATTAGATTTTTTCACATTAAAATATATACGTACTTTAGAGATCGAAAATGGTCGCTATTTCAGTCAATATGGCTACAATTTAACCCTAAGGCTGTTGCGATATTTTATTTATTTAATATATTTATGATAAATATTCACTATTATTTTATCCTTTAAATTAAATGTTTGTTAAAAGAATAAAGTGGATCATGGTTTATATAATAAAAAAAACCATAGTTTGTCAATTAAATCATATGCTTTTAGAATATTTACCAGGTTTGTATTACATCACATTGAAAAATGAATAGCGATAGTTTTTAATTTCTGTCAATAAAATTTTACGATTTCTTATTAAATTAATTGAAGAAATTTCGTATAGTAGACGATTAAGAGGGAGAAAATAAATAAGGGATGATGATAGTATCATCAGAAAGTATATTCTCTTGTAGTATCATAATAACATAAAATTGATTTTCAATTCAATTTACAGGTATCAAAATATAGATTATACTAAATAAACCATAATTTGATACTATTTAAATAGAAAAGAGCTACCCAAATGTTATAGCGCCTTTTTTTTTATCAATACAAGACATATTCTAATGGGTTCTACTTTATTAAACAGAGGAAATTACAACATCTGAGGAGAATTGGGTCAATAGAAATTTAATATTATTGAACCTGAACGGAGATAAATTTGTTGCTATGAAAGTTAAAATTATCAATACTATTGGTATAATTGAATATTCATTCATTCAATCATTCTCTATATTTATTTGCCATTTATTATTATTACGAAACAGTGGGTATATAGTTTTATTTATTTTAGCTCAATTGACTAAACAGTATTTAATTCATTTAGAATCTAGCATATAATTAAAAATAAAGATTTTATTACACTAAATTTATATAAAAAGATAAATTTAAATTGGTGATGTTTCGAAATCTATAAATAAAAGCAATTTTTCTTATTCCAATTTATGAAAACTCAAAATATTATACAAAACCTTTCAATGCTAGAAATAAAATACTTTTAATGAAATTTTTTTTCCCGAATTTATAATTTATATAGAACTTAATCAAAAAAGCTTAATTAGCTGAGTTTCTTATCCGATTTAGTTTATAGTATCTATTATACTAGTTTATTTTGAAATTTGAATGCGCTGTAACCATCTCATGTCGATTACATTATAGTTGCTAAAAGCCATCCAAAAATATAAAATTATAATAAATAATCAAGATATACGAAATAAAAATATAGAAAGCTAATAGTAATTATTCAAAAGCCGATATTAGGTTATAATGAACATCAGTGAAATTAAATTTTAGGTTTTCTTGTACAGTATTACCGATAGTCGAAAATAAGGCGATACCTAGTTATGTATTATGAAATAAAAAATAGCACGCTCTTGGCAAGAATATGTAAAAAAAGATACAAGTTTGTATTTTATAAATTCATGTAAATGAAGGCATTAAACTAATAAAATGAAAAATATTCTACTTGATTTTTCTTAATAGAGTTACTTATAAGATAAAGGGTCAACGCTTGCAGCAACACATGTCAGTCGACATCCAGAATCGAATTCAGCTAATGTGGCAAGATTAGTATTGCTTTCGCTTTTATCTTTTTTGGAAGAGTGTAAAATATTTTCTAATATTGAATTTAGTGACCAAACTTTAACTTTAGAGTCGCTTGAAACTGTAACTAATAGCTCTACGGTAGTCTCATTGTTATCAAGTATACTGGTTTTACAAACGCCTTTAATTCTATAAATAGCAAGTCAAAATTAAACAATGTCCAACCAAAAAGAGAATAAATTACAGAGCAATAAATAATAAGAAAATGACTAACCTATTGTCGTGAAGCTTTACAGAACCTATTAAATTAGAGCTTACTGGATCAAACAAATGAACAGATTTGTTTTCAGCAGCAACCAGAATATAATCTTTTTTAGAATCATCTTCACCAACGTGCGAAACAAAAACAAAATCCAAAATTCTAGACTTCATCAAGAACTGAGCCTGAGATGCTGCTTTCGTAATACTGTAAACATATACGTTATTAGATTTATCGCTAATAGCATAAAAATCTCCAGCAGAATTAAATCGAATTAGTTGCCCTTCATAGCCAAGCTTAGTTCTCATAGATTTTTGACCAGTTAATAGATTCCAGAGGATAGCAGTGTAATCTTGAGCAACGCTAATAGCTAGCTTACCACTTGGATGTATAGATATATCGTTGATAGGTTTTAAATGTCCTCTCAATACTTTCAGCACTTCCCAATCTTTAGTTCTAAATATTATAATTTTTGCATCAGTTGAGGCACTAATCAGATGTGAAGAGCCAAAGAATTCAAGTTTTGAGATTGTTCCTGCGTGTTCATGTAAAGAACCCAATTCTTTTTGTCTTTTTAAATCAAACAGCCTAAAAAAAAAAAAAAAAACAAGTTTATTAAAAAAATTCTATGATGTAGCAATAAATAAGTATAAATTATTATGAATACAAAAGTAGATATAGCAACAATATTTTATAATGATAGCTTATTAAAAAAGTTTATTATTGACTGATTAAATCTTCACAATAAAAAATAAAAGAAAATTTACTTGATTACTTCGTCGGCACTACCAGAAGCTAAAAATTTCTTTCCTATGCTTACTGTAGTGACACAATTTATGTGCGAAGGCATAATAAAGCGCGGAACGATTTTTAACTAATAATAAGAAATTCATATAAAAATATATTTAAATCTAATAAATCAAGTTGAACATCTCATTAAACGCAGGGGAATATATCAATTCTTGCTTGTATAGCCTCATATAAAAAGAAAAAGAAAAAAGCTTACTTCACTGTTTTCGGTATCGTATGAAGCTACTAGTCCATACAGCAATCTTTCATATGTACCAGCGACAATAAGAACACTTTCTGTAGGCTTTTTAACTTCAATGTCTAATTCATCCATGGTAGTTTCATTTTCATTTTCATGAGCAGTCTCTGCTTCAGATTTTTTTGATAGCTTTTGTCTTTTGGCGTTTTTTTTCATTATTATTATATCTTGCTGAGATGCTTAATTAAGTTATTTTATCTTAAAAAGCTGAACTAATATAACTTAAAGTATTCTATAAACAATTTACTGAAATGATTTATGCGGTAAAAAAATTTTCTTTTATGAAATAATTGCTGAGGCTATTTAGCATTACTTGACAATTCATAATGGATCAAATAAAAAATTTTTTTAAAAACAAAAATATATCGAAATCCAATAGCTTAGTAGCTAAGTGCTGGTTTCTACCCAATGAATTATGTTGCTTTTTTCCCCCTTTATGGTAGGGTATATTAAACGTAAATATAAGTTTTAATAATTTAGCAAAAACATTTGAATAGTTGAAAAAATAAGTTTTCATCCGACTTCCCTCCGCTACTACAACAGTCCCATACCCAACTGTCATTTATACAAGATGCCTTCATAATAAACTATTAGCTTACTTCTTTTTCACAATTTTAACATTTATTAAACGCACTTTAGTTACTACGTATATTTATCAATAAACCTTTAAAAATAATAAAAAGATTTCCAAGCTAAATGTTAAAATCGGATATTTCGCTTTTGACAATAGTGGATAATCTGAGTTCAGTGAGAGGTGATACCAGTAGTTCGAACCTTTAAAAGTTACAGTTATTTATTATTTACAAACTTATATACTATTTTTAGCTACAAATATTTTCAATTTTACTCGCGATTAATATTTAATTCAATATTAAAACTAAAAAATTAAAGAAAAAATCTTTTAAATTTTAAGCCTAAAAGTTTACAAATTATTAAAATATAATAGAAATTAAAATAGTCGCAGTTAGAAATCGGTAATGTTAATTATTTATAGTTTTTTTTGCATCAGATTTTTCAAAACAGTAGCTAGTTAAATAATACTTAGTTTAACTATACTATTTATCTAATTTAGATTATTATTACTCATTTTTCACTGTTATGAAATAAGTAATACATGTGCTATTATATAAGATAAATATAAATGCATCTGTATTAGCAATTTCATAACAAACAAGTAGTGTGGGTAAACATATATGTAAATGTATATACCACAAATATAAATAATTGTGGCTTTAATTGTATTAGTTTTTCATTACTAGTTTTTAAGTATAAAGTTTTCTCTTTAAAATTCTATTTAACTATTATTCTACTAGCTATTACAGCTAGTAAAGAATACTCAAACACAAAGTTTGAGTATTAAAGGTATAAAAGCAGCCTTGATTGCTTTAAAATTAACATCATCTTAAAAAGGATCACAAAAAAATAATAAAATAGATAAAACAAATAAACAAATAATAGGTTTAAAAATTATCAATATTATTAAAATTTAAAAACAAGACTGAAACAGCCAAGAAGCAAAAGCGAGCTTAAATTAAAGCAAGCATAACATCACAATGCCAAATCCAGTTCGTATAAAAGGTTATAAAAACTAGTATTAAGGGCAGGCTTAATCGATATATCTTTAAAATTTTATAATGTAATATAACGCTAATTTCTTTTTTAGTGACCAATTATGATCCAAAATCTCTAATGGTACTTTAATAACAGATACCTAGCGTTAAAATAAAATAAAATGAAAAAAATTGCTTTAGTTTTAGAAAATTATTTTAGGATTTGGATAATTTTATTTTATGACTTGAAATATTTTAAATTAGTCTTGGCGAATATATGTGCAAAGACTTTTTAATAGACTTGATCGATTTTTTGTATATAATTAAGTTTAATTAAGTTTGAGTAAGAAATCTTTTGTTTGATAAAGAAAAAAATTCATATGATCTACATATAATATATAGTATCGTATAGATATAAAGGAAAATTGTATTATTGAATTTATTTGATTATTATATAATTGATAATTATCTTGTGTTCTATAGTGTTATCAAATATGTCATTATTTTCTTGAAAATTTTTGACTGAACCTTTTTTAAAGTTTGATACTTTTATAGATGCTTTTTATTGGCTCTATTTTTTTTCTTCGAGCTTATTATACTACAAAGTATATAGGGAATGGATTAATTATTCTGATAGCCAATAATAGGATTACTT
>LSSN01001589.1:0-22834 GCA_001970855.1 Smittium culicis
TTTATTGGAAACGTGTCCAGTAACCTGTGATAACTAAATGTATTTAGAAATATCTGGTTTTATCTCGAATAACCCAACTTATTTCAAATAAACTCATCTATTTCGAAATAATATTTTCGCTTCCATTTATTGGCAAATAAAAATGCTCAATTCACTCGAACGCTTATAAAAAGAAAATTATCTACATACTGAAGAACATAAAGCTCATTGTATTAAAAATATTTCACCTCTGCCATATACATGAATTTCTATTTCTCCCTTAATAGTCATATCCCGTTAAACATACTAAAGAAAACGGGCTTAATGATTATTTTATGATAAAAAAGTGTATGTACTATTTGCTATTATTATACACTTTGAATATATTAGAAAGTGCGAAAATTTTAAAATATTATTATAAAGATGTATTGGATAAATTAGATAGACAAATAACGTATTATTTCCATAGAAAGAGTTGTTAATAATTGAAAATATGTAATTATTTTAGATACTTGTGGCTACATGTTAACAATTTAGTAGAAATAAGAATTTTCAGAGTCTTTGTTATGGTTATTCTTGATATTAATTTCTTCTAAAGATATTTGGTTGATGACTTTCATGATAAGAATATCTTATGAGTTAACTAGCTGATAAATTTTTAAGAGCTAAATATATTTAGACACATTTTTTTAATGTATTGTGTAGTTATTTACCGTTCAAAACTATTATTTAAAAATGAATCCAGCAATTCCCAGCAATTTAAGAGTAGATTTTTTATTTGCTGTTATTCTAAAGCAAACCAATGATTAATATAATTTTGGAATTATATAATTTTTAATGAATCAAGTTGATTTAGTTTTGTGAACTAAAATAATTCAATTGCCCGCGAAAGGGATACAAGGTCAAAACCATTGTCTGTTTTTTAGCCAATAAGGGTTAAAAACGCCTATTATTTAGAAATAACTAACAACTAATTTCCAAATTTCTCGAGTTAAATCGAAAAATAATAGATATTTCTGAAATATCAAAGTTATTCCAAAATACCCAATGGGAAATTTTTTTTATACAGGTTATTACGAATTAACTGAATTCTATTAGGTTTTTCCTATACTTATATCTAAATAACTACCTTCATTATATAATAGCTCTAATAATTCTTCATTCTATTTTGAAGGATAACTAATTATGCTTAAGTTGTAAAATATTTCCAGTTTCAAGAAATCTAATCAGCTGCCCTATTGAAATTTAAGGTCAGCTTTGAAATATTCGCTTTAAACTTTCAACAATTTTTTTTAGTACAATAATGGTCAAAGTTACATGAATAATTAGAAAAATTGAAATGGCTTTATAATTTAGTCAATAATATCTGCAGTTATAAACTTATTAATATAACAGTATTTATTTTTTTAAGACAATAGTATTATTTTTCTATGTAGTTTCCTCTACATTCAGAATTTCCCAAGAGGTATCTAGACAATAAAATAGTTGATTAACTGATTGTGTTATCACTTTCCCAGGCGGTAGACTACTTTTGGCCCACTAGAAATAGCCAACTGTGTTCAGTAATAATAATTTAATTCCGAGGCTTTAAGAAGTATTGGTTTTTTTGTTGAAAAATAGCAAATAGTTAATTTACTTATAAACAATAAACGAATCATAAAATTGATTTTTTAAAAGAGTGTTGGACGGGAAAGGGTTAAATCGGAGATTCTTTATGAAGGAATCATTTTATGCGTATCAAATAGTATAATAATCAATTGCCAATGAATAAAATTTGATACTTTTTTTTAGCAAATATAAATCTCATAATTAAATGAATAGATTTCAAAATTGAAATGCCTATTCAAATCCGCCAATAATGTTTACAATGATAGAATATCCAAGCCAATAATATTATCTGCATCCAAGCACTCTCTTCGTTTAGAATCTCTTATAACTTACGGATGTATTATTTTATTTTATGAATACTTGGGAAAAGTCCCTTTGATTAAATTGGAGCGCACTCCAATCGTTTTTTTGGTAAAGACTCGAGCGTGAAATGCAAGCATTGCGCGATTTTAATTATATTGGGTTTTCGGTATAATTAACCCTTTCCAGCGCCAGCGCTATTTAACCTAATTATTAAATAATTGGATAATAAAATTGGAAATTATTTGCTATTAGACAAACTATAGTTAATAGCCAATAAATTATGAACACTTTATATTGAATTAAAATATTAATATGATTGGCTGATTATGGTGGCTCAAAAAAAGCCAATCGCCTCTGAAAGGGTTAAAAACAATTTTTGTATGTGGTTACTTTTTTTATCTTAATTATAAATCCACTTATAAATTATCCCTTTCCCATTCAACACTCTTTAAAAAAACCAAATTTATGGTTCGTTTATGGTTTATAATGAGATCAATTATTTGCTATTTAACTACAGTATACCAATATCATTTAATTTCTCAGAATTAAATTATTTTTAACGAATTTAGTTGGCTTTATTTTTTAGGTCAAAAGTAGTCTAACGCCCGCAAAAGGGTTATATCTATATAGTGTGTAACATCAAATTGAGGTTGATGTTAAATGAGATCGTTTCTCCTGAGAAATTTTAGCGATTAATGATTTAATTGTACGAAAATACGGTGCTTACATTATATGGGAGATTCTGAACGAAGAGAGCACTTTGTTGCAGTTTAATACTAATGGCTTAGGTAATATAACATGTAAATATTATTGGTAGTTTTGAAAAGCCATTTCGTTTTTTCTATACATTATTTATTTTATGAAATTTTTATTTGCTATATAAAAGAAATTATTTAGCTCATTGGCCACCAATAATTTATGCTATATTATACACTGTAGCACTGTAGCACTATAACACCATAAATTGACTCCTTCATAAAGAAGTCTCCCACTTTGTTGAAATTTAATGTTATTGGTCCTAATAATCACTTAATGCTAGTTTTATTGGCGGAATTGAATAGACATTTGTTTTTTCTATTTCTTCATTTCATTATAAAATTTTTATGGGCTAAAAAAAGAAATGATTTTACTCATAGGTCATTGATTTTCTATTCGATTTTATACACTGTAACTCTTTACACTATAAAATGACTTCTTCATAGATAATTACCCATATCTAAAACATTTACAGTCCAAATTTGGATACTAATATATCTACTTACCTTTTTATATGATGATACTTTGACGTATTGTTTAGATTTTTATATACAATTTATAATTTAAACGATATATAAGAAATTTTTATAAGCTGTGATTGCTTCTCCACGCCCATATGGTTGCCATTTAACTTTGGGGTTTTTATTTTGTAAAGTTTAAAAATTCAGATAAATAAAATAATTATTTAAAAAAGTTTTTTTTTGATTGATATATATTTTTATATATTTTTTGAGGTGCATTTAAACTATAATGGATCAGCTGACAGTTTCCTAATGGCGAAAAGTTAGAATGGTCTTTTATTCTGGTCATCTGTAATGATCACTGTGAAAGACCGGTTTTATTTTCGCTTTAGTTATTAAGGAAAAAAATCTGATTCTATTTGCACATGTATACAGTTAAAATTTTTCCCTTCCTCCGCGCTACTTTGGAGCTATTATATTTAGCAGCGAATTTTCTACACATTATAATAAAAATCTAATAGCCTAATAATGGTAGAACTGCTAGAAACTTAGTTGATATATAAATATGTAATTTTGCGGAGAGAATCTTATGTAAATCAGCAATAAGGTATATCTTAGCATTTGTTCGCCTTTCTCTAGCTATTAGTTATACTTTTTGCGGAGTAGACTGGTGAGCAAACTCACCTATAGCTGCCTAGACAATTGTGCAGTATTTATTGGATGCAAGTTTAATCATTCTGGGAAATCATTTGATGGCTTATTTTCACCAGCTAATGGCTGTATTGGATTTTTGATTTAATATTATCTGTTTTAGATAAGCTCTTTTACAGGCTTAAAGTTTCCATTTTTGTTAAAACTACGAATCCCATTGAAGTAGATTGTTTTATCACCGCTCACAGCTTCTCCGCGTCTCCCCACGCCCAATGCGTAAATAAACGATATCAGCCATCAACCATTGGCAGATTTTGGTATGAAATCTTTCACACGAAGCCATTCTTCGGGTTTTCTGGTATAAATTTAGCTAAGAAATAAATTCAACCTTCGTTAAGGCTTTTTTAATTTTTTAGCTAAGCAAAAAAGAAAAATCTTATTAGAAATTCTAAAACTAACTTTTTAAAACTATATAAACACAGGCATATCCACAAAAACCTAAGCTTTAAAAAAATTTCAAAATACTCAGTATTTATTCAACTATTAATCCACATAAACTAATAGCACCAAAGCACAAAACTAATCTTAAGCAATCATGGCCAGTAAAAATCATTCTTTATAAAATTTTTATCTATGCTCGAAAAAGCACACACCATAACAATCTGTACTACCTTTTGTTTTTAGGAGGAAATCAAAGAGAACTTGCAAGAGAGAAAAACAAAAAAAAACAGGAAAAGCTAGGCAAAGGCAAAAAAGAAGACGATGGTATCTCTTTTAGATCGAAGCAAGAGCGGTAATATTTTCATTTTTATTAAATATTGTAACTTAAAATGAATTTATTCAATTCAATATAACTAATTTATCTTTATAAAAAAATTAAATTAGTGATGCCGAAATTATGAGACAAAAACAATTGAAAAAGCTAGCTGCTGCCGAATCTGTCCCAAATAACGCATAATGGCTTTACAGATACAAAACAAGCATGTAACACAATGTAAAAATTAAAAAAAAACTAGATATATAATCATGGCCCGAAAACAGCAGCTTTTATTTGCATCTGTTAGCTACTCTTAAAATCTATTGCTCTATTTTTTTTTATTTGATTTCTCAGATTTCTTTCCCTAATAACAAAAATTATTTCACAATAGTTAAGTTTAATCTTTGAAAATTTACCATACTTTTACTCTTATCCTCCACTATTAATCCTTTAGTAATAAGTATAATTATTTCAATCTTGTTTTTTCTTTTCTTACCTCTAATAGTCCCATATAGTAGCCCAAATAATAGTTTGAATTGCATAAATACTCTATCAGCTGCTTTTTATTTTTGGGCTTTGGAGGTTTTGGTTGCTTATTATGAACAAAATACTCAGTAAAAGATTGTTTTCCTATATCAATTTCATCGTCGTAGTTGTTATCCGAATAATTGCAGCCTTTTGTTGTAGTCATATTACATCCTTGTAAACTTTTTGCTGGCTCAGCTGTAGTAGCTCCAATTGGCGACTCTATCTGAGCTTTTTCGTTAGATGTGTTATCCAACTTGATATTTTCTGATACCTTCTTTTCTTGCGCTACAGTGACGCCTATTTCACAGTTAATGTTTTTTAGCTCGCTTTCAAATCCAATGGTATTATTCTGACTAAGATTTTTGGATTTCCTCTTTTTATTCTTATTGATGTTGATGCTAGTCTTTATAGAAGCAAAAATATATAAATATTAGGCACAAAAATGTACGCAAAGTATAGAGACTATCTTTTTAAGAAATGAATAAATTTTTACATTTTCTCTCTTTGAGTTTAAATAATCGGAAACACTATAAAATTTTTAATATTATAGTTGGTTAAAAAAATAGTACTTCTTTTCATAAAGAGTGAATATAAGAACAATACTAAATCCAGTATATAGAAGTAAGATAAAAATATTTTGAATTAAAGTCGAAATCTATTTAATAGGGAATCAATTTACCTTTTCTCACTATACAAGGTGTAGTCCAAATTGGTATTTTCAGGAACAACGTTAGAAGCGTGGAATTCCTAAAAATATAAAACAACAGTTTTTAAATATCAGCTCTGAAAAGAATAAACGTTAAAAAAAAAATTACTTTGTAGTCTTTGATTGAGTTATCCCAAGCGCTAATTAACATCGAATCATCCCATAAATTCCTATTTGTAAACTAAATAGAATAAAGATGATTTAGAATAATAACGTATCTTTTATGCGGTAATATATTGTTCCTTATACGTTTAAATTTTTATAATCTTGGATATTTTCGATGCATTCTGTTTCCTGTTCGTAATCCTGTTCTAGATCGAAAGACTCTGCATTGTTAAAATCTCCGTAAACATCGGTTTCATAGTATTGACAATCATAGCCTGACACTTCCTGTCCATAGCTATCGAATTCTTTGTCGTATTCAATGTCTTCATTTGAAAATCCATCCGGTTTATATGCATTTCCTGACATTTAAGTAATTATAATTAAAGAGATATTAGTTAAGAATGCAATATCGAATATTTTAAAAATTTTCAGGTTCATAAATTACTCTAAAATACATTTGCAAATATAAAGTATAGAGTAAATCTACAATGCTATTATTATTTTCTATTGGTGCAGCTTACGCTTGCGCTTCCAAATCGATACCATTTTTGAATTGGCTGTAAATGTCTATCATGATAGATCAACTTTACTAAGTGTTAATAGCATTTTTTATTGGCGTAATATATTTTTTTTGCGAATAGAATTCTAATATAAAAAACAATTGAAATATGAGCTATAACTAAAAAGTTTATATCCGGGTGAAAGTAAGGGCCATAAATTGATATGGATTTCCTTAACCCTCTCCTGTCGAACACATTTAAAAAAATTAATTTATTGATTCGCAAATTATTTATAAGCAAGTTTATCATTTGTCTTATAAATTATATTATACCAATAGTTATTTAGTTCTTGAAATTAAGTTATTAAATTTATATATAATTTGCTAGATGTAGTAGATCAAAAACGATTTACTGCCTGTGAAAGGGTTAGTGTATAAATGAATAAAAAAACACCATACATTTCAATTATTTTAGTCAAACTCATACCATTTTCTCTGTATAAATTTTCTATTAAAGTATGAATAATATTAATTTAAACTTGAGTAGTATATATCTTGGGACTTTTTGCCATTTTCCCAAATTTAAAACAAACTTTTCAAAATTAAAAAATTAAATAAAAACTAGAAATATACCATGGAACACTAAATAAAAAAGTAAAATATAGTGTCATTTAATAAATTCTAATGTTAACTAAATAATAATAATATAAGAAACAAAGTGCATTAAATACAGGCATTTTATAAGTAAAGTATTTTGATTATACTTCTGTAAAGTAATCCACTTTAAAAAAAAAGGTTTTTAAACCAAAATATATCATCTATATTTGATTAAGCTTATCTCAAGATTCTGCCAATGGAAGCTTAAGCCCGGTAGTGGAATTAATAAAATCGAGATACTTTGCAACGCTCGTATAAATTCCTATGACATCCGAAGATGCACACAAGCCAACGTTTTTAGAACTTACAGGCCAAGCTCCAAAACTAGTAATTCCCACAAGCTTAAACTTACTCGCGGTATTAGAGATGTTGCTTCCTAAATCTTTGTTGCTAATTATTTCGGTTCCATTAATTGGGGTTGAATTTCCAATAGTTATTGGAGTGGCGGGCACTGAAATCCCGATGTTTCTTAACAATGCACCTCCTGAATCTCCTAAGCATGTATCCCTACCAGGAGTCTTCCCTGTGCATATCTGTTTCCCGTCAGCATTCCCTACGAATGGGGTGAAATTTTTTCTACACTCATCTGTTGATATTGTCATTAAATCAACTTGCATTAATTGATTTGAAGGTTGTAATGATCCGTTTGACTCAATTCCCCATCCAATTGCCCTAAGAACCAAGTTATCCTGTACAACTTTTGTGTCAATAACCGCTGGTATAGCATTTGATGGTTCTTTCAACTCCAATAAACATATGTCATTCTATTTTAATTAAAAAAAGTCAAGCATTACTATAATCACATTATATTAAAATCAATTTTATACAATAAATGTAATAAAATATAAATATAAATATAAAACTATAAATAAAAATAAAAATAAAATCTTACATCTTGAGTAACTTTATCATATTTATCGTGTAGATATTTGGTCTTTATTACAACTCCTTGATCTTTTCTTATATTTTTTGGACCTATAATAACTCTAACGTTTTCAATGTTTGTATCAACCATACAATGTGCTGCGGTCAATACCCAATTTTTATCTATTAGCGTACCACCACAAACTATCCCAGAGGTTTTATCTACAATAAATGTAGCATATGGATAAACATCTATTGGTGATGAAACCCCTCCTATTATTCTTGTCTTATTATTCCCTTGTACGTAGCTAATAGCTGTTATAGTTAGCGCTATGATTGCTCTTTGTAAAAACTTCATGACTTGTAATTTTATAAAGTTAAAGTGGGTGGGGGGGTATCAGGGTATATTCTAGCTATTATTCTTGGCTTATAATCAGAGTTTTCTTTCAATAAAAAAATTCTAGTGTTGCACAAATAAAATTTAATATTACAGTTACTTGTCTTATCGCCTTTTCCGTGCTCAAAGTATTAGGGTATTGAGTTTCTTTATTTATTATCGTCTTTTTTTGACTCTATAATCCAAATATGATCTAAGTCTGAGATTATTTTTGCTATAATAAGAAATTTGCTTATTTATTTACCCAAATTTATTTTATCTTGGTAATTTTTTTTCCTGACCTTTTAACAGAATCAAATTAATGTTTTAATATCGAAATTTACTAAAAAAGAAAATATTACAACTATATATACTCCTTCGTATAGCTTTTTCGTAGATAATTAATGATATTTAAAGATCTAAAATTTTATTTTAAAGGGGTTTTTTTAATATTATTAGTATAAATAGATAGGCTAAATCTTAATTTATTTTTTTGGTATAATTATGAAAAATTTAATAAGCCTAGTAAATATTTTTGGGCTTCTTTTGGTATATATTTATACAACATTTACTTATTGATTTAAATAGTATCAAATTTCAGCTTTTTTTTATTTGGGTGAAAATTTTAATATTATTAGAGGTAAAAATTAACTTACATTCGGTATTTCTGAATTTGGCTTGAAAATATAAAATTTATGGCTTTTTTTCGCTTAACTCTGTCGAATCGGAAAAATAAAGATGACCTAAAATAAATAGTAAACATCCACAATAAAATACAATAATATTCTATAATTAAAATTAACTTTGGCATAAACTCACATATTTATATATATATGAGCGCGTGTGTAAATTTATATTCAATCCACTTTTTTTTAATGGGAGTCATTTAAAATTACTATTAAATCATGATATTCTACTCTAAGATTTCTATAGAGGCGGAAGCGTGCCTAGATAAAAAAAAAGAGCGCCTCAAGACGTTTTTTTATTTTTATTTTTTCTTGGTTTTTTATTCTTATAAGTAGACTATCAAAATACATTTGATAAAAAATAAGATAAATGACTGTAACATTTAGCCACATTATTTGCACATTGTTTATATTTATTTTTTAATTTTCCCAACGTATCTGGAATTGAATTTTTCTACAGCTAATGGCCTATTATGTACAAGAATATTAGGAAAAAAAAGTAACTTAACACAGCTGTAATTAAATTGGCCAATTATGAGAAAAATCTTAGTCCACATTCTACAGGCAATAAAAAAATACATTTAGATGACAATATTCTCATTTTTTCAAAAAACTATAAAATTTCCTAACAAAATGAAAAAAGATATATTTACGAGCAAAAAATGACAATTATAAATCAATCTATGAAGAAGTATACCTTCTAAAATATAAAAAAAAGTTTTACAAAAATTTAAATCAATATCTTTTATTTGCCTATAATTTTATGCTTTACTTTTAGAATTTAATACCCTTAAATATGAAGTATATAAATGCACATTTAAAAATCGATGTATCTTGAAACTGATACTAAACTAGGATAAAAAAATTTACTAGAACTTTTTTAATCTTTTTTATATCATACCACTTTATTCCTTTATACTATTCAGCCTGTTATTATAGTTTGAAAATATCAGTCAACTCAAAAAAGAATTATTATCATTAAAAACTAATAGTTTTTTTTATGACTAATATCCAAATACAAACAGTGGGAAATCACGAATTAAAATAAATTATGAAACACTTTTTGTGATTAAATAACGACATGCATTCTGTTTCTAATGTATTTCGAAATCTATAATACCCAAATAGCTTTATTTTTACAATATTTGAAAATATTTTATTTTATCTACTTTTTTCACAATAAATATTTCAAGATTGTACTACTACTAACACCTTTTTTATTTTATTTTTTGAATAACAAACTAAGTATTTAGCCTATTATAAGACTTTAAGAGTCAGATTGATGATTTAAGCAAATGCTAAGATATTAAGTTAATTGTATACTTGATCCAATACTCAGTGGGTATGGAGCTGCTAGAGCGGCGGAGCGGGGTCGGTTGAAAAATTATTTTTTTAATATTTTTTTATCTTTTTAAATATTTTTTATTAGTTTTTTGTAACTGTTAAATTATGTTTAAAAAATTCTCTGAGATGGAAAAAAAAAGGTTGATTGTATATTAAAACACTCTTATTTTTAGAATATAAATGTAAATAAAGTCAGTTCATTCAGTATTAAAAATGTATTTTAGTTAATGTATAAAATGGATTGATACAGAGAAATACGAATAGCTAAACAACTACACGTACAAATTTTATATTATATACTGAATTAAATAAAATTATAAGTACTTAATAAAAAAAAAAAAACATTTACAATTCGCGTAGTAAAAATAAGTTTTGATAAAAAAAAAATAGCATAAAAATTTACTTGTGTTATAACTGCTCATATTTTTATATCTTTGTTTTAAAAATGGAATCTGTTGCTAGAGATTGATATTTTTTTTTACTTAAAAATTTATATACAAAAAACAATAATACCTATTTTGAATAATTAAAAATACATTTTTAAATTACAATATTTATAAATATAAATTAAAGTGGTCAAAATAAAAATTTAAACCAGTATCTAAATTTAAAAAAAAAAAAAAAAATACTCCAGTAGTAATATTAATTAGAAGCGATATTTTTTTTTCTAAAAAAATCATATGACGATATTACAAGTAACAAGTCATACTTATTATAGCTAAAACGAGTAACCCGATGTATCTGATTAAAAACAAATAAAAAAGCATTCTATATTGCGTTAAAAATTTATATGATCCACTCGAAATTATTTCAATATAATTTTTATTATAAATAATTTACAAAATAAAAAATAATACATGCTCATATAAATTCAAGACTAGTATCTAAATGTGCTATTAAAAAATATGAAAAAAGTCTTGATTTTAACTTTTTTTTAGAAAATAAAAGTAAACTAAAGCTTTTAATTCCAAGCTCGATATTCATTTTTGCTAATTGTTTAATATAATAAAGGTTTGAGCTTGGATAAAATTGTGTTAATCCTTTCTCGTCAAAAATTTTTTGCAAGAAGAAAAAATAAATTCCTTGAGTTCTTTAGTAAAAAATGTAATATTTTTGACCTTATTTTATAATCTTTATGTAAGTATCATCCAATAATGTTAACACTGTTGAAAAATAAAGAAAAAAGTTTAACAGAACCTTTACTAGCCCTAGCTACGCCTAAAATTAAGAAAATTACAGTGATAGAAATAATCTCGACAATTATAGTTTACATTCATTGTTATTGTAGTTCAAACTGAATTTAAATGAGACTCTAACTGTGCTAGTTGTTCTCAAGAAGAATTAAAAACAATATGTAATATATTTCACTTTTGGAATAAAGTTTACAAAATACTAACGAGAAGATATTCCAAAATTGATGGTATCTGACCTCGAAAATGTATTATCACCATGAGATACAAGAATTTTCATTATACAAAAAATATATTAATAATATTACAAAGAATAAATCATCTATATATAATAAAATAAAATAGTAATTTATCAATTAAATGAAAGTTTTAACAATTTTATTGCAATAAAAAGTATTTCTGCATTATATTTAATTCTAGATAGCAATATTTATTTAAATCGGTTATTTACGCTAAAAAAATCTACAGATATATTTCTCACCAAGATCAATTAAAATTTATAAAGATTAAAAAGTCATATAAAGAAGTTTAGGCGATTAATTATTGAAAAATTATGGAATTTAAGCGTTGTTTAACTAATATAAAGCTTAACGAATTATAAATTTGTACTACTATTTGATTCTATATTGACTCATAACCACTCACAAATATTGAAATAACCCCAATTAAAATAATTATTTTTAAAAAAATATTAAAATCTTTTTTTTGGTTATTGATATATCGATATTTATTCTGGATTTAATAAGAAATAAAAATGATATATGAATATGAATATGAATATCTACGAGTTAAAGAAAAGAGAAAAATTGACAATTTTGATATGCATTAATAAAATAAACTGAATTTTTATTTTTGATAAAAATTATTAGCTAAAACATGAAATACGGAAAAATAAAAATGCCAAAAAGCCCAAGTCTAGTATAGCGCAATAAAACTATATTAGTGAGACAATAGCTTTTTAGCAATCAGAAACGGCATAAATCAGCATAGCTTCGGATGCTAGAGGCCCCAAAAAACGGCACAGTGTATACAGTTATAAAAAAAAAATTCTTTATTTGCTATATAGTATTTATTTTTTATTTATCAAATTTGCGTATGGCAATGGCAAAAAATAGACAACCTTTTAACAGGAAAGGTCCTAAATAAAGGCACAATGTATTATTTTTTATTTTTACTGCTAATAATGTTTGCGAAAATGTATTATTATCGTTCTTAGTATTATCTTAAATACTTAAATTATTTGTCACGCTGCTTGATGAAGTATATATTAACATTCTTATTCAATTGAATTCCTATAATAATAATAGTCTGAATTTTTGATTATATTTTTATACAACTAAAACAAGTAATTGACTTATTTTAGTATTAATTTTTTATTTTATTTATTTATTAAATAATCTTTTATTTTATTGATATATTTGTAGTCAGTCTTCTTATTTTGATTCATCTTGAACATTAATTATTTCTTCCTTTATTTATTGAAAAAAATAAGCTGTACATGATATTTTTTATATACCTTAAATGTTGCTTTTTTACATTATTTTATTTTAAAATTACATTTTTTAAATATTTCTTTTTATGAGTATGGGAGTGGATTTAATTTATTAATCTTTAGGTATTTTTCTCGCGCTTTTATGGTACTTTTTTTCTTTTTAGAATTTATATTTAAATTATTATACTTTTGATTTAATTGGTTGTATACAAGCGCATTTATCATATAGTTAAATTCTTTAATAAATCTAATAACAATTACTAATTAGCACAATACTAATTTTGATTTTTATTCTTTTTATATTTATTCTTTATAATACTAAAATAGAGTTATTCTCTTCAAATAAGTTATAAATTTTCCCACTTAAAGCAAATAAAACCATTATAAATTTAATAAATATTATAATACGAAGTATATCATTAAAATACTATGCTAAAAAAGAATTTAATTATTTCTCTTTCTGAATAATTTATTTAAAAAATCGTAATTAATCGCTACAATTAAGGGAAAAATTCAAATCAATTTTAGTTAGTGCATAATTTTATCTAAATTTAACTCGAGTTATATAGCTCAATTTTTTTAAAAGTTTGTAAACACATTTTATATTGGCTTTTAATCCCGTTTTTACTCAGAAAAATTACTAGCAAAGTATTTTTTCATGAAAATCATTTCTAAAGCTCTTAAATTCAAAGTCTAAACACCTTTCTGTAATTTTTTTTTGTTTAATTTAATTTTTTTTATTGATAAATTTAGATCGCTATGTGTAACGGTATATAAATCAAATAAAAAACAAAAGTGTCTGGTGAATAAATTATAAGAATTAGAAATGATTTTTGGAAGTTATTTCTGAAATAGGAGAGATTTTATAAATAAATTTTTCATAAACACCAAATTTAATTATTATTTGGATAAACTGTAAAAATAGCTGTCAATCATAAAATTAATTTCAGCACCAAGTATTACAGGTATTATAAGCTTTAAAATTCCAATAATTATAAATATAACATGGAAAATTTGCACTTATTTTAAAATCATAATTATGTTAAAAATTAACTCTCAGATATGTAAACTGACAGGTAAAAATTAACATATAAATAACATCCTAAAAAATGTAGAGATAAACACAGTGTATTCGAAAAAATTTTTACACATTTATTATAACGAAAAATAAGAAACCTAAAGATATTCAGGCTCTATACTGCATTTTCTTATATAAATATATATTATATTGCGAGATTTTTGTTTCGACTGACCCTCTATTAAAATTTTTAATTCTGAAGAATCGGTTATGTCTTTTGAGTGAGTTTGAACTTATAAAATTTTTATTATTTCCATAATTATTATTTGGTTGATAAAAATGTATATATGAGATTTTTTTTAGTAATTATATTATCTATTTGAATAAAATATAAACGAGATTTTTCTTTCAGCAAAAAAAATATACGAAATCAGTTTATAAAATATTTTTTATGGTTAAGAGAAATATTAAGAATATCTGCAAAAATTTATTTTTATTTTGCTATAAATATAGAAATCTTGCTATATTATCAATAGAATCTTTGATTTTACGTAGCTTAGTTGTATTAAAGCATAATTATGTATAGAAACATAGCTATATATATGCGATCTTGGTATTTTAGTAAAAAAATAAAGAATATTTACTGTTTAGAAAAAAGATCATTTTATACAATATAATAAATCAGAAAAGAATTCAAAATTTTTACAATTAATTAAAAATATGATGTATCGCATAAAAAAAATTTTTTTAGCCCTAGAAGTTTGATTTAAAAATCACGACTACATTTTTAAATTATCATTTTATTTGTTTCAATTTGAATTATAAGCTTATTAATATATGGATTAGATTTTATTTATATAAATCAATAGAAATAATATAGTATAAATTTCTAAGCCTGATATAAAATTAAGCTATTTTTGTACTGTTCCTATTTTAATAAAGATTAAATTACTGGATTTTATTTATTTTTTCATTTTATACCTTTCCACTATATCCGATTTATGTGTTTTTGAAAAAAAATTTCTAAAAAAACACGTTTTTTTTTGTTTTTTAATCTTTTTATTCTATATAATATTTATCCATTTTTTTTTTTTTTTTTGAAATAATACTGACTCAATATTTTGTTTATTATTATATATTGAATTCGATCTTTGTAATATATGAAAAATTCTTATAAATATAAAATTTTAATAAATATCAGCTATATTTTTCTTGGAATGAATTATAATAATTTTATCTTCAACATAAACCGATTTAATATTTTTATCGAAAATTTATGAAGAAATAATACGTATTGAAAATGATAACAAAGTATAACTAACATAAAATAAAACTTAATTTGATTTACTCAAAAAATTTACCTTATTCCAAGCATAGCTATCATCATTATCATTAATATAACTTTTTTTAATGTACTAAATTCCTATTTGTTTTTATTTTTCACATAATCGCATATAAAAAAATATAAAAATAATAATTATTTTTTTATAGACGAGAGTTATTAAGAACTTCAATGATTAAATATATAATTAATAAGGTTATTTAGCCTAAAATATTTTTCCAAATGATATATAATTTGGAAATTTATTGAAAATATTTATCAGCCATATAATCAATTATTATCCTATTATTATCACAAACAGCAAAAAAAATTGAATTTAATTTTTTTTTTGTATAGAAAAATAAAGCAATAATATGAAAATCTTTTATATATTATATTAAGAAAATAATACTATGGAAACCGTAAATCTAAAAAACATTTCTTATAAAACTGTGATCATGAGTTCAATTTTTTTTTAAACTTCACAATAAAGTCATTGAAATAGATTATTTTCAAATAAGAAAGACTCTATCCATAAATCATATTTAGCTTCTAAATTCTAAACTCTAAATTTCACTTTTTGAAAGTATTATTTTTTTCGTTTTTATTTCGGGAGATTTAATAATTTAAATTAAAAATGAAAAATGAAATACTTTAATTTAATTAATTTTTCATAGCTTTATTTAGTGAGTATCTTTGATTAATCAGGCCAAAGTAAAAAAACTATATAATTATTCTATTAAAGGGGCTTCAAATCAATTATAAGTCGATTTATTTGAAGTTATAAGCTTAATTAATTTTTTAAATCATTATTTTGATATTAAAAAAAAGCTCACTGATAAAGGGAATTATTATCACATAAAAGAAGCTAAAATTATGATATTTACACACCTAATTCCAAAATAAATTCTAAATGAATAAATCTAAATTTTTTTTTCTATATTAATCCACATTTTATGATATTTGGAAATCACAATATTTTTTAATTTCATTAATGCTCTAAACCTGATTATTGAGATCCAAGATTTTTGAAATAGCGTTTTAAATAGCTATTTAACTCATTTATTTAAATTATTTTATCTTAGACTCATTTATAGATGAATTCAGGTTGTTATTGCAATTCCTATCATCTTTTATATTAAAAAATATATATTAAATACACAATACACTTTCATTGAATGAGATTAATCTTACGTTCAGATTAAATGATTTATTAGAAATAGTTATATTGTTTTAATTTTAAACTTTTTATTATTACATGATAATATATGTAGTTCAAATCAATTTTAATACTATATTATTCTTTTTAAATTGGAAATTTTATAATATAGTTATTAGTTGTATTTTTTGATAATTAGATATTATATATTATAAATGCTAACTCAAAAATATAAAAAGTGTCATTGAATTTGAAATTACGTAATTCATAATAACAAAATTTGAAGCTTACTGCTGATATCCATTTAGTAAATTTGGTGAAGTAAAAAAAAACTTATTTTGGAAAAAAAAAGTTAGCACTATTCGTTGTATTCGAGTTAACTGAGTTATGACCATAAAAATGTTTAATTTTATAAATAAATATCTATTATTCTATATGATCACATTTAATCATAACTATATTTTTCTAATTTAATAAATTTTAGAAAAAAATACAAAAGTATCAACAAACTTGAGTATCTTACTAATACTAATATCACTTTACTTTTTGATTTATAATATTCACAATAATATAAGAAAATTTAATATATCTATAGATAAATTATAATTTTTTATGCAATCATCTTGTTATTATTTTGTGAGTTTAAAAAATATTGGTGTATAGGTGATTCTGACATAAGTTTGTAATAGAGTATATATTCAAGTAAAAGAAAGCGATTAAAATAAATTTTGAATTCTTATGGGAAATTTAATTCAAATTTAAAGTGAAAACAGAAATCAAAGCAACAAAGAGTAAAAAAAGAAAATTTAGAGAAAACGAAAAATTAGTGATAATTTTTTTAGTTATGCTTTTTTAAAAAAGGGTTACTTGCCAAATGTAAACATTTAAAGAAAATGGATTATATAATTTAACGAAATGAACATAAAAAAAAAATTGGCTAGTAAGTGACGCGAATTATGAGATATAAATAGTCAAACAGAGAATAAAAATGAAAACTCTTGAAAATTTACTAGAAACTCTTATTAATTATTTTATATTAAAATAATCCTCTAGTACGTAAAATTTATAATTTTAAATCAAATTTAAAAAAGTGATAAAATAAACAGAAGCTTAACTTTAAAAGAACGCTTATTTTTTAATTTTTTTATTCAGAAAGTTATTTTTATATCACGTTTAAAATATTATTTTTTTTATCATTATTTTGTATAGAAATTATAATAAATTATATCAGAGTCACTTATAAATCAATAAGCCTAAGTATTTTTTCTTTGCAGAAAAATTAAAAATTAAAAGCTTAAACCCTTATTTGAAAATATAGGTAAATTTACCAATAAATACTACTATAATTAGGATGTTATAATTATAAATCATTTTTTATTTTATCTTTTTATTTCAATTCTAAACAATTGACTTCTTTTCTAATAATCGCAATCATCGTTTTTTGTAAGAAATGCTGTAACTTAAACAGGTTTTATGCGATTTTTGTATGTTATTTTTATAATTTTGATATTAATTTCATTTTAATTTAATCAATATCGATAATAGAGATATTGAGCAGTGGTTATGATATTATTATAATCTAAAAAAATAATTATCACAAATAAATTATTTTCTATTTGTATTATATATACTTAATATTTTTTTATTAAATGATCATTTAAATTCTGAGAATTATATTGATTTAATACGTACATATTCTATTTTTACGTAAGATTTTTCAGGATGCTGTAATTTGGGCGTTTATAGAAATTCAAATTTATATTTTTTTTTGATTTTTTCATAATTAATAACGTGTGTAGAATATGTGATGACATTATATGATTTTAAATCGTAATAGGGACGAAGAATTTTTGCGTTTATCATAGGTATATTTTTAGATAAATTATACTTAAATATATTTATTTATTATATGCAATATAATTTAATTACCTATTTAAATATGATATTAAATGGTGTATATATGCTTAATTTAAAGTTTTTTCATAGATTATAAAAATTTTACCTGACACGTATTTATTTATTGAATTTTTTTTTATTTCGGATACTTTACATAATTTATTAACCAACTCAAAACTCTATAAAAATCTGATAATATTTAATTGGCGTATAAAGGCAGATTATATAATCGCTATTAGATTCTATCTTATGTTATTTTTTATGACACATTTTTTACCACTTATAGATCATTTAGGAAAATATGAATAATTTTTGATCATTTCCAATCAATTATTAAAAAATTAAATGCCTTTATAGGTTCTATTTTTATAATAAGAAATCATCAAATATATCTATTTTATTATTATAATTTTTTGAAATAATTAATCAAATGTTTCTTTATATTTTTTGCAGTTATTTTAATTAAAATAAAAATAATTAATATCTAAAATTATCGAAAAAAATATATTAATGTGGCTTGTGATTAATAATGGTAATATGGGTATTTTTTTTTTGTACTCATAATCTGTAAAAAATAACCAAAACTCAGTAAATTTTCACGAAATTAATCCATTTTGCACAAAAATTCTTTTTTTCATATCAAAACGTTTGAATTTTTTTTTTTTTGCACGAAAAATTGCACTTTATTTTTATTGGTTATTTCAGAAACAATAATAATAAATTTAAAAAAGAAAAATCTTGCAAATTTTTACTTTTAGTGAATCTTTTGATGAATTTAAAATCTTTACAAAAAAACCTCAGTATATCAGCAAACAATCATGAAATATGATAGATCCTTTAAATTTCAAGATATAATTCTTATACCAATACCAATCTAAACCACATACAAACAATTTGAAATGAACTTGTGATTCCAAGTCAACAATCTACAAAACGAGAAATGTAAAGCATAGAAGATCAGACCAAACAAATTTTTGTGCCAAAAGCTCACAGAACCCTAGCTATTCTCAGATAAAAGTAATTTTTGTAGTTCAGAATAACAACCAAAGAACATTGAAAATCTATCTTTCAGTTTGCAGGTTCTATACTAGTTAAGCTTATTCTATTCAGTTTTTATTTTTATTTCTTTAATCGGATCTAAAAATATATTTAAAGCTATAAAAAAAGCAACTCTAAATATATTTAGGTAGAAATATCAAAATTGAAATGAATTATAAGTGAAAAATCAGTCAAACCAAAGTGACCTTACTTTTTTAATAAGCTATGGTATTCATATCTTTCTACTATTTCATAGAATGGTTTTAGATAACAGCTCAAGTTTATCATAAGTTTGAAGGATTGTGAACACATGAAAGATTTTTTTGTTTTAAAAATAAATGAAAAGTGCGATAAATTTCAGTATAACTTTCAAAGTTCATGTTTAATTATACAACTGGTCAACCTACTAGTGTTAAATACATTATGTTAAAGGTTTCAAATCTAAAATTAATTGTTGATTTTGCACCCAAGAAATCTTTTTTATATGAAAATGAATAAATCGCAAATTAATTGTTTTTTTTTTCACTACTTTACAATTCTCTTTTGGATGGATAACTAATTGGCTTGTATCATATATTGGTTTTTTAAAGTTTTGAATGCATGTTTCTTCAATTAATATTTCTTCGAATATGTCTATAAAACCAGTGTGTATATATTTCTTATAAAATACTTAATCAGCTTTGGTTTTGGAATTAAAATTCTCTATTACATTTTTTATACTCGGACAAAGTATATCCACACCTTTATACCAACTGGTATTATGGTAGAATTTTTTTTTTTTAGCTACATCCAAGTCTATCATGTTTTCGCGATCATTTCTCCATTTTTTTATCAATAAAGATTTTGACATTTCAAAAAAATTTTAGATGAGCATTCTTGTAGAAAATGGAAATCATTCAAAAGCTGAGCTGATACGCCTTTGCATAAACCAAAAAAGCTCTTTACTGATTAAAAATTATGAGAGTAGCGATTTAACCTAGTTATTCCTGGAAAATTTGTTATTATTGAGTTTGATATTGCTGGGGAATTGTCAACTGTTATATTTAGAGGATATAAATTTAATTTAAACTCACTCATTATCAATTTCAATGTTTCGAAAATCCAATTATAGACTAAATATTTTTAATTTTCTTCTATACATATCACTAAAGGAAAAAAAATTCCTATTTATTCCCAAATATCCGACAGCAAAATCAGGTTATCCCAAATCTAATAATTTATACGCCCCATCTAAATGTAGATTTTTTGCACGAATAGCCTTTTATAATTGAATATTTTGCTGTTATTAATATTTTAAATTCATTTGACGTATTTGGTTTGATTATTATGTTATCATTTTTTTTTGTATATCTGAGATATTACTGATTATAGTTTCAATTTTAGTTTCTTTTTTCTATATTCTATTATTTTTTTTATAATATTTGATTTAAAATTATATATATTCTGAAGTTTGATTTTTAGGCCTTGTATTTCTGCCTTTTTCATAATTCTATAAGGCTTTGCTAGTTTTTTATCTAAACATTTTTCAATAAATTTGTCATTTTCTAGTTTTATTTGTTGTTTTCATTTTAAAAAGCTAGCTATACAACTACTAGAGTGTAAATTATTATAAATGTTATCGGTACTATCTTCAAATATCTCTTTAGCGATATACTCACATTTATCTGTATCTAAATCTCTGCAGCTATAATAAACTACCTTGCATTTTCTGATTTTATTATTTCTAGTGTTCTTTTTATAAAAGTTTGTTTTATCTAAAGAAAGATAATTAGTGAAAGGTATCCAGTCTATCTACTTCTTTTTTTATATTCTGAAGTTGAGTAATCCATCTAATATATAAAATTTATTGATAATAAATTTGTAATAAAATAAATAAAAATGAAATCACCTTTGCTTTTATAGTATTTTGAAAATGGTGTTAAAAGATAATTTTAAGTTATGGTAATTAGTAAACAAAACTATCCTACAGAATGAAGCAAAATTTTGGATATTGATTTAGTTTTATCCAAAATAAATCAACGCAAAATTAAAGTAAAAAATACCCAATAAAAAGAAAGTGCAATTTATCGTGCAAAAAAAATGAAACGTTTTGATACGAAAAAAATAAATTTTATTCAAAATGGATTAATTTCGTGCAAAGTTACTGAACTCTGATTATTTTTTACAGAATATGATTGGAAAATAATTAACCCCATAATAATATAAACAAACACATATCAATTTCTGGAGTTATTATTTTCAATTGGTCTAGAAAATTTATATACAAATTAAAAATCAGTATAAAATTATATTAAACTCATAAATAAAACCGGAAAATATTCAAGTCACACTGTAGGCTCATTTATCTATCTGAAATGAATAATGAGATCAATTAAGTCATTTTCGCTAATAAAAATAAAAAATTAGGAAAAAAGCTTCAGTTGAAAACTTTTTGCATCTTTAGAAAAAAAATTTTTTTATAAATATTTGATTAAATCTGAAAATAATACCCGACAGGCTAAACTAAGAATATTTCTGGATATTTTCATGCGAAATTTGCCAAAAATTTTTAAAGTTTTTATATCACATTTGTAATCAGTAATCAAAATAATTTTCAAGATTTTCGAGGTCATGCTAAAATATTCCAGAAATCGATGGTAAATAGCATGTAAATTAAGTAAATATATGAAACCTCAGAATAAGGCTAGGCTGTATCATGAACTTACAAAATTACACCCTCATTTTTTTTGGAACCTCATTCCACAGATAGAATACAAGCAGGACATTTCTTGGTATTTGGTTAGTAATAGAGATTATATTCTGACCATTTAAACCTTGAGAGCAAAATTTTTTGATCCACCGGGCGATCCCGATCACCTGGGTGGCCATGCGGGACTTCATCAGCGGCTTGATGAGGTCGGCGATCCATGTTTTTGATATTGGCCATTGTGTTATTCACATTCAAGTGCTGTGCTAGTGCACATGAACACTAAGGTTATGCCCAGTTCACCCCTGATGCGCTCCATGGCCGCTGATTTTCCGACATTGGCAACCATTCGGATTGCCATGTCGATTTCTGACTGTATGGGCTTGCATCTGGCTTCGCTCATGCCAAATGTCTCCCCACCGTAACATCCAATCGGCATCAGAACCGAATTGATGAACTTTATTTTTAATGTTGTCAGCACATCAGACCGTCTCAGGAAGGTGTATGCAGCGTATACAGCCTTCCTGACCTTGTTCTTGTTGTTCTTGATCGTCCCAGATACATCCCACTTGCTATTTATAATATAGCCCAAGTAGGTGTACTGGTCGGTGGAGTCGACTTTTTGGCCCTGCAGGGTCATATCAGTGGTCAACTCTCCGCTTATAGTCATTATCCCGCACTTTGAGGCATTCACAGCCATTTCCCAAGTGTCCGACCATTCGGTTATGGTGTTCAGTGCGGCTTGTAAATCGGC
>LSSN01001590.1:0-23441 GCA_001970855.1 Smittium culicis
GTAATTTTATTATTTGCCTTTACTATTCACTAAACCAATAGACTCAAAGGATTAGAATTTTAAATTATTATTATTGGACACGCTTAGTTAAATTTGATGGACCAAAAACAGTCTACCAAATAGAATGGGTATAAAAGTTGTGATATATAATGCTGATAACAATGCTTATTCGTAATAATATTTTACTTAGTATACATGTTAATAGCCATTACCTAATGAAAATAGCCAATTTCTAGCATTCTGTAAAAATACAACATTCCAAGCCAATAAATTAATTCATAATAATCGGCCTGAAAAAACGTCTTGGATTTAATTAAAAAAAGTCTTGAAATTCACGCCTATTTTATGAATAAATCTTGGAAATTAAGAAAAAGATCTTCCAATTAAGTAAAAGTTCTTGGAATTAAGAATAGTTCTTGGATTTTAATAAAAGATCTTGGAAATTAATAAAAGTTCTTGTGTTTAATAGTTAACCATAAAGATATTAAACTTTGTTATATATTTGAGGCGTACCTGAAATAGCTAAATTGCGACAAAATTCAATAGATTGCAAAAAACGGCAAGATCGATTGCTGATTTGCAACCAGCAATACATAATCCATGCTGTAAATACTTTAATTTTATATCTATAAGTTAGGTCATTTATATATCGACAGGTAGTCATGAGTATAACATGTACTATTCACAAGAGTGCAAAAGAGCTAGTGTATAATCCACCAAATCTCGACATTTATACACCACTGGCTTGAGTTTATGGTCTAATTTGCATAAAAGCGTCTCAATTTGATTTTAACCCATTTAGGGACGGTTGGCTATTATTTGAATTACCAAAAATATCCAACCAAATTACAATCTTAAAAATCAAAACATTAATAATGGCGAATTATTGGATAATATTTCGCTATATCCAATAAAATATTACTAATGATAGACTTATTCAATAAAAAGCGGTAAACATATCTTATCTGATTATGATTTTTAAAAAAGGTGATGAGTATTGGCCCCGGAAAGGGTTAAAAGAGCATAAAAGTGTTTATGGAGTAGAAATCTTCAACGTTTAATTAAGAATAAAATAGCTTTTTTTTTTGGTATACTGTTCATATGAAGTGCACCAAATTAAAAATGTATATAGATGTTGCAGAATAAATTTAAGTAGGCGTTAAATTTAATTGATTATTCTGCAAAAAACTGTTTCGTGGTACCATTATATTTTCCATGGTGGAAGGAGGAGAGAGAATGAGAAGATTATCAGTGTATTCAGCTATGAAATGTTTTAGTAGAGTGGCAGAACCACCAATCAATTTTCTAGGATTGGCCGATGGCTGGACCATGTGCAATAAGCATATTTTTGTATCCCCTGATACTAAACCGCGATTCCCGATAAAAAATAAATAAAAAAAAAGCTTAATGCGGATGTATTGTCAGATTTTCGATCTACACTTTTTATCCGTAAGCAAATTTTTTATTTTTTATTTTTATTTTTTTACAGTTGGCAAGTTTTCTAGCTGTTTAAGGCTTTTTTTTCAAATCTTTTTTATATAGATAATAAATAATATTAAAAATTGGGGGTCAGGATGTATTTAGGCGGTTCAAGAGTAATATAATAATATCAAGTTCAAGCACGATATATACATATATTTTTTTCTGGAGCGGGTAAAAATAAAAACGCCACAATTTATTGAAGCAAAGAATAGTACTATATAAAAAAGAAAAAAAAGGGGGGGGAGAGGTGCTAAAGCGGAAGTTTAGTTAGATAATTGGGAGGAAGAGAGAGGTTGGCTTGGTTGGTGATACATTCTAAAACATGTGTACACGCATAGGGGTACTTTGCATTTGGAGCATTCGCATAAAGTTTCGCGCCGTACTTTGAGGACGTTGTAGCAGTACTTGCAGCGTTTTTTCTTGAGCAGACGTTGGGGAAAATGGTCGAGAGCGTCTTTTTGGAAGAAATTCTCGGAAATTTTATCTTTATCCCCTTGAGTTTTATCAAAAGTTGTATTTTTAGTATCTAGAGATTTGTCGGAAATCGTATTATTAGCTTCTAGGGTACTATCGAGGTCGGGAGTTTCAGACATTCTTGCTGATTTTTATTTTTTTATTTTTTCTTTTGCTTTGTAATGGTTATTTTTGTATTTCGTTGTTATAATTGTCAAGCTAGTTTAAATGCGTGATTTAGATTTGGATATCGGAGTGAGTTTACTTTATTTTACAGGATAGCTAGATACTTTTAAAGCGGGACTGAAAAATAAGTATTGCAAAATAAATTAAAGGTGTAAAATACAAATTTTGGATGTTTTTTTATATAAATTTTATTTAGGGCTTTATTTTACAGCTGCCAATTCTTTATATATACATTTTTGTAAATGTGATCATAGCTAGGATTAGTGGTCAAGGAAAATAAATAAGCCGACATTTTAATTTATAAGCCAAACTATGAACGATCTAATTCATTGGAGGCATCGATGTTGCCGCCCATTTATTTGGAGCTAAACCATCTTGCTGATTTGCTTTGAAAGGCTAATTTGTCGGTTTTGAATTTGCGGATATACAAGATTTCTTCATTTATACTCGATAAGGCGCCATTCCCTTCCCAAAAAAAAAAAAAAAGACATTAGCTGCAAAGCGCTAAAACTAATTTTCCCCCCTTTCTGCCCGTGAAGTAGCAGGGACGTTCGGGTCAAAAACGAGGTTGGATTTGTCAAGAAATGTTTTTTTATATGTTTTTTGTAGCAGCAGAATCCGCAGCTGTAGAAAGCTAGAAGAGTGATTTATAATTAGATTGGGATTCAGTGGTTAAGAGTCATCTGAGATTAAAGCTTATTTCAATGTAGCGAGGTAGTTCCTTTCTTTCTTTCTTTTTTTTTGGAGGGGACAGCTAAATACAGCAGAGCTCGATTGAAAGTAGTTGATGGGCGTTATAATTTGCCTTTGATATTCACATTTGTTTTAGAGATAGTTGTGCTTAACCCTTTCAGGTGCGGTTGGCTTTTTTTTTTTTTGAACTACCAAAAATATCCAACCAAACGACATTCTGATAAATAAAAATAGTATTTTAATGATTTATTGGCTATTATCCTCAATGCATTCAATAATAATTGATTTACTAAATACTCATCCAATTACGATTTTTATAATTAACTTAAGACTGTTAGTACCGGAAAGGGGGGAATCGAAGTTTAGCGCTTTACTCTTTCAAGGGACAAGTGCTATTTAAGAGCAAGTACCTTTAATAATTCGCTAGATCCTACAATTTCCTCCTCCTGTTTGGACCATTTTTTGAGATCATCCAATAATATAGCGGCTACCGATATCAACCTGTTTAAGTGTAGTATTATTTGCTGGTTTTAAGCTGTTCAAAAGTTAGTCTAGTTGGTCGCGAAAGACCCTGGTAAGAAAGTTACGAGTATTTGGGTATATTTGATCGTGCGCTTGTAGTAAACATATAAAATAAATGCCACCCGGCGCCAATGATGAGCGCTACAAATGCTTGTAATAACATAAATTATGGGTACTAAAAAAGATGTAAATTTGTACTTGGCTGCTAATCTTTTATTGCGCTTGTGGTTGGGATGCTGGCAAGACATACTTATTTTTATTATTATTCGAAATTTAAATAATCAATGAATAACTTTATTTTTGCAGCTGCTTTTGCAAGCATAATTTTTTTTCATTAAACTTGACAACTTTCGCCTAAAACATGAAATGATAAAAACGAAAAATGAAAAGTAGGGTTTTTAGCACTCATTAGGTATGAAAGCAATTATGGGCCAAATAGACTGAGATTTTCTTTTTGAATTGTGTTTGTTATCATTTGGGAGTTGTTAGCCATAAGGCCCACATAAACCCCTGATGTTTGTTTATTAGTCTGTTGGAAAACACTGTGGCCTGCGGGAGTGCAATAATTCAATTCATTTTTTTTTATATTTTAGTTTTTATTAGCTGGCAATGAGCTGTGTCGATGCAGAAGCTGCCGTTATTTTACCGCGGAAAAAGGCTATTTAATGGTAATTGGTTGATAATTCATGGCCTTAAAACACACATCTTTTACTTTGATTGTTTGTGGCGATTTTCAGCTCTACGCATTTAACCTCTTCTATTTTCTTATTCGCCAAGCTTTTTTATGGGGCTCGGTTATTCGCCAGGATGTTTACTATGAGTCAGATTGATATTTTTGGGGATTATTATTTGCCAGATTGTTTTTTGAGTCTATTTGATTGTTTGTTCTGATTAGCAAACCGCAGGATTTATTTGGTTTAATTGGTAAATTTCGGGTACACTATATTTGCCACTTTTAGTAAAAGCCGAGAGATGAATCAGTAAATTTAAAAGCCACTTTTACGATTTTAGCCAATAACATTCTTTTAGAGAAAAAAGGCTTCATTGTTTTAGTTGTGCAAACAAACAGAAAGTAAGGTATTTTTTTTAAAGGTGCAAAAAAAAAAGGTTTTAAAGTTTTCACCTGAAAATACTCTAATGTAAATCCCTATCTTTTTTTTTATTTATTTTTTTTTTTTAGCAAGGCGTAGACTTTGGGCATCTGTGGCCCTTTGATGAACATAAACTGTTAGACTTAATAGAAGACTCAACTACTGGCATTTCTTCTCTATTACTGTTTTTTTTTTTACGAGCTTAACGCTTTTACCCATACAAATTCACAGCTTTACTTATTTCGCCACTTTCAAACACTTTACTCTTTCATTTTTTTTTCTTCAGTTGCTCTTCAGCTCTGCTTTACTTGGTACTTCTTCACTTAAGCCACATTATATATACTGAAAACTTGTTTCTCATAAGATTTGCTTCTTTCTTAAAGCAAATTCGAGCACTCAACAATCAGAGTTTATTATTTTCGCATATTTATACTTTAAAAAAAAATCAAAAGCTCTTCTTTATTCAACTCGCGCACTAATTACTTTCTTATCGAGGTTAATATTTTTCCATTGTACTTTTTTTTTTTTTCAATCTTCACTCTCACATATTCGACTAAGCTCTACCCTCACCCTTCTCTACCTCTACTTCTACCTCATAAAAACTCAGCTATTTTATATACTTTGCTGTGAACTTTATTTTTTTTTTTGATACTTGTTCAATAACCCTTTTTTTAGATTTTTTATATTTTGTAATAGAGGATAAGCACCCTCGATTTTATTAAATTCGCACTTCAAAAAACTAATATAATATACCATTTTGGTCCAGCAGGTCAAGGAATAAAAAACCCACTCTATGAATAGTATCTGATCAACAACTAAAAACCTCGAAGAAGAGTATTTGTACTTTTTATAAAAAAATAACCCTTTATATAAAATCAGGGAAACTACTTTGGTCTTATCCTGAAAAAAAAAAAAAAAACATCCGGGTTGGACCTATTCTTCTTTTTTTTTTAGGGGGAAACGATTTGTAAAGTCGAGATACTTGGTCGCGAAAGCAAAATAACATTTGTATATACTTTTTACAAGGCCGCCAAGAACGAGAAAATAAAATCTAGATAAATATAGCCTAGTATTCGAAATAGACGATTCAGAAATAGAAAACGCTAAAGATCAGTTCTACGATACTTTAAAAACCTCCTCATACGATAGCTTATACTAAGCATATACTATATACACACAATATATTTTGTACGTGACTGGATAAATAAGCTAGAATAGGCGCTGTTTACTATTTTTTTAGCAGACAAATAATACTATAATACTTTTTTATTTGCAAATATTGCAATTATTAGAGAGTCGCAAACATAAATTTTTTTTTAAAGAAAAGGGAAAAAGTTGAGTTTTATTTATATATTTTTTGGAATCAATAATATAAAAGATGATGCTTTTTGCGAGTTGTTTTGGAGGAGATCCAGCTCCCAGCAAGACGAAGCGAAGACTAAGCAAGAAGATGATTGGAAATCCGACGAATTTTAAAGTAAGAATTTATTTATTTAGATAGATATAGCATTAGATTTGAATGAGTAATATTGATATTGATATTAATATTAATATTGATATTTATTTCAATTTCAATTTCAATTAGCATGCAGTGCATTTGGGAATAAACTCTATATCAGAAGACGATACTCTAAACTCGGAAGATGTAAGTGCCATTTATGCTTTGAGATTGAGTTTGAGTTTGAGCTTGAGTTATAGGGGGCTAGCTGAAAATGTAGAATATTTATTTATATTACTAATTGACCATTAGATGTCTAAACTGCGAGCCAGTATTGTTCCGAGACCATCGACGTCGAGCCAGCAGAAGATCTCACCAACAAGAACAAGCCCTGATTTAGATAAGGACTCTCGAGACACTGCCAGCAACAAATAATACTATTTAACTATCTTTTTTTTTTTACCACTATACTACATTCAGTTTACCTGCTAAATACATCCACCTATTCACTTTAACCCTATTCACTTGTTCCTATTCTTGCATTCCATAACACTTAACACTTGTTGTATTATTCAGTTCTAATCTGTGCTTGCTTTTTCTTATTTTGGAGAATCGGTACAGCCTGGATCAATTTTTCCAAGTTTAGTGGAGCAACGTTTTTTTGTGTGCTTTTACAGCCAAATAAAGCTCGTCACTTAATGGTGTAAAAGTATAATAAAGATCAGTTGTGTCCAAACAAGGCCTTTATTGTCTGTTGTTTTTTTTTTTTGGAAAGTTTATTGATAGGCCTTTTACGTATTGTCGTTTTTTATTGCCTGTATTGTCCTGCTTTTAGCTGTATGCAGACATGATTATCTAGCTAAATAAACGCTCACCAGCTGCGCTAGTATTGTTGCTTACCTAATTGATACGAGCTTATTAGATAATAAGCGCTGATTTATACGTTTACTTTTTCTTTTGGCCTAATTGTGCATACATTTAGCCGAATAGAGGGACAGAGGGAAGAAGACACCAAGTTGGCTGCCTGCTTAATGCATTTTCGACTTCAAGCTAAAAATGTGCAAAGCCCAGAATCCGACGAGTATTAGTGGCAGACCAGTGTTTACATTTGACACTCTGCCTAATCCGCTTTTAGGGAAAATCAGCGATGCTATTGGTCTACTTCTAAATATAGCATGATCACAACTGAAGGAAGTAATGCAGTTGGCTTTGGGTTGGCCCATTGCGCCAATCGCTGTATAGGCAGCCAAATAAGCAGATTGTTCCAGGATGCCATTTATTAAGCGGCATTGAACGTTGAAGTGTAAATAAGCTTAACCCATTCGATTTCCGGCATGGATATGACAATGCCATCATATCTACCCAATCACCACTACTCTTAATTGCAGAGTGCGGGGAAGTATCTGCCTATTTGCAGGGCCTATTTTGGCTCAATGCGAATATTCTTGTCCCTCAAAAAATATTAGCGCTCTCATGCCTATCCTGCTTTTAAGTGCTTTTAGAGTTCTTGCCCGCCATTATTGGCCACACTGCGCATCTCAATGAGCACTATTGGCTTGTCGCCATGCTCTGCCCAGCTCCATACGCGCCAATAGATATCAACCAGCTCTTATTTTTTGTTTTGGGATTAGAATTTTAGGCAATAAAAAGCAAAGAGAAGATTCCAATTAGCCCATAGTTCATATGTAGCAATCTAGACGCCCATCATGATTTGCCACTCTAGTCCCTCGGCCTTGCTTCCCAACTCCCTAACTCTGCCTCTCAATTCGCTGCGCTTTATCTTACCAATTCTCTTGATAATGAATCGCCAATAGCTGCCAGAATCAAGCGTCTAATCAGGTAATACACTTAGCGTCCAATAGCCGCCATTTATCATATATTTTGCTCTATATCTTAGTTTTTTTGCGTGCTTTATAGTCTGATTAGCTAGCTGTAAATATAAAGTTGAGCTTTATGGCATTTTTGCATTATTTTTTTTTTTTTTATTATAGATGCTCGCATCTTTAATTATTTATTTTCCTTTTAAGAAATCGGAAGGCTAGAACTTTGCTAGGAATTAACTTTAATTTAGGGATTAGCTCCAACTAAACTATACTAAACTAAACTTTTCCTCTTTTTTTTTTTTTATTGCGCTAAGAATCGCTCTCTCACCCCTTCCTATACAGTCTTTTTTTCTACCTTTCCCACCCACTCAAGTTACCCTCCCTACCAAATTCCCTTCACCTTCCCCCCCTCCATTGCTGTTTGTCTTTTAGTCTTTACAATAAAGCCGAGTGTTATTTTCTTAGCTATAGTTTACACTCTTTTTGTTGTCTGCAAAACTTTTTGGGAAACTTAGTCTCTTCTTTTTTAAATCTTGCTCCACCTATACCATTTCCTCCTCTTCTACTACTTTGCCTCTGAATTCTCTAAATCTCTCTCTTTCACAAACTTTAATACTCCTTATTTCCTCCCCTCCACTCCCACCTCCTCATCTCCTCTCTCTAACTTTATTTTCCCTACCCTTTATTATTCATAACGCTTTCATATATCTTTATTTATCTATTTATTTTCTCTTCTACCTCTCTTTATCCTCTATTCTAATCTTCATTCACTCCCTCCACCCACACCCCTCTACTTTTTTTATTTATAAAAATTTTATTTTTTCTCACAGATTCTCCTCCTACCCTCCATCTCACATCTTGTTTTTTTTTCCTAATTACTCACTCTCTTCATTTACTATTATCTCCAAATCTGATACTCGCTTCAGCCTCCTCTCATATCTTCAGTCCTGATATCCTCTATTTTACCTTATCCCCCCCCTCCTTCCTTTAACTTATTTCCCCTCTATCCACCTTCCCTTTTCTAGGTACTTGATTTCCTTCTTTTTTTTATGCCTCCTTTTCCCTCTAAATATTCCCTCCCATACTTCCTCCTCTCTTATCTTTTCTTTTGATCCTTTTTTAAGCCCTGATTTACTTTTTTTAATGCCCTTTTTTTAGAGGATAGTTACTTGGAGATAACGATAATATAATCAAAGGTTTGTATTTCTTCCAAAAATAACCTCCCCCCACTTCATTTTTCTCTATTAATTCCCTCCTTCAAAATTCTTTTTTATTTATTAATTATTTACTCTATTTTTTTATTCCTAAAAACACACCTAGAATCAAACTAAATCACCTTGACGATATATTTGTAGAATCATCTTTTCAATGCAGCATACTAGCCCAAACGTAGTCGGCGTTCACTACCGCGTTGGTAAACGCATCGGCGAAGGAAGCTTCGGTGTAATCTATGAAGGTACCCCTCCTCTTTTCCTATTTTTCTTTCTTTTCTTACCTTCTGCCTTAACATCCATCCCTCCCCACCCCCTCACCTTTGTATCTCTTTCTCTTTTTAGGAACTAATCTTTTGACTAATACTCCTGTCGCCATCAAATTCGTATGTTTCTTTCCTCATTTACATTTACCTTTTTTAATGAAATTAAACTTTATGATTTCTCTACTCCCCCCTCCCACCTTCCCATTTTTAATAATGTATTTATTCATCCATCCCTTCCCTCTCCTTTTAGGAACCTCGAAAAACGGAGGCTCCCCAACTTAGAGACGAATATAGAACTTACAAAATTCTCGCCGGTGTTGGTATGCTTCCCTCTCTTTTAAAATCTTATCTATTATCCCCCCCCCCCCCATCTCATTCTTTCTATCTGACCTTCACTAACTCTATCTATCTACTTGTTTAGATGGTATCCCTGCTGTATACTATTTTGGTTTAGAAGGCTTATACAGCGTTTTATGTATTGATCTCCTCGGCCCTAGCTTAGAAGACATGTTTGATATCTGCAAGAGGAAGTTTAGCGTTAAAACTACTGCAATGATAGCTAAACAGATGGTACTTTTTACAATTCTCCCTCTTCCCTGCCTATGCGTTTTATCTACATTATCTTTTTTTTCTAACTCTTTTTTCATTTTACCCCCACCTATCCTACCTAGCTCACAAGAATCCAAGCTGTCCATGAGCACAACCTAATATACCGTGATATTAAACCAGACAACTTCTTAATGGGAAAACAAAACTCCAAATACGCTGGAAAAGTTTTCTTGGTCGACTTTGGTATGGCTAAATTATATAGAGACCCTAAAACGCACATACACGTCCCATACAGAGAAAGAAAAAGCCTCAGCGGTACCGCTCGTTACATGAGTATCAACACCCACTTGGGAAGAGAACAATCTAGACGTGATGACCTTGAGTCCATTGGCCACGTCATCATGTACTTCCTACGCGGTGCCCTCCCATGGCAAGGCCTCAAAGCCGCTAACAACAAACAAAAATACGAAAAAATCGGCCAAAAAAAGCAATACACCTCCGTTAAAGAGCTCTGCGAAGACTTCCCAGAAGAATTCGGAATATACCTCTCAACTGTTCGCAAATACAGCTTCGAAGAAACTCCTGACTACGATTACCTACGTGGTCTTATGGACGCTGCCATTAGAAGAGTTGGCGAAACTGACGATGGTGTCTACGACTGGATGGTTCCAAGCATGGGCTACGGAAGCGAATCTGGCCTCCAAAACGTAAACCCCTTTTTCCTTCTTTTTTTCCCCCTTTCCTAAATTTTACTTTTTTTTTTTTTACCCCTTCTAACATCGTTTCACTTTTAATCGCCTATAAAAAAAAATAGTCCTTCAGCGGCAGAGATAGCAGAGGTGGTTTAGCTCCAAATGCTAAAGATAAAAACTTGCACTCATCCAACTTGGCACTGGTCAGCTTCCATAACAAGACCTCTAGGACCCAAACTGGAAATCAGCAAGACATGGACTCCAACCCAAACATCAATTCCCGAGAACATTTATCGAGTGATGGCCTAAACAATTCAAATGCTAAATTAAGCAACAAACAAGCCACACCTGTCAATAAAGCTTTACCTCAGCCTAATAACCCAAATAATAAAAATCCCCGCAATGATCAGTACTCTCAGCCAACAAACACTAACCATAATACCGACAATCAAAGCCACTCCCAAAACAAAGGCTTCTTGGCTAAACTTTTCTCCTGCAGCTGCTTCAGCTAGCTAACATTATTTCTATTTTGCTTTTAATATTATTCCCCCTTCCTCTCTTTATTAATTCGGTAATCTCTTTAATACTAAAATGCCTCTCTCCTTTTTTTCTCTTTTCTTTCTATATCATCAAAACTATTTTTTCTTCATTTTGAAACCTTTTTTTTTCCTTCCTTCATCAATGAAATTCTCACTTCCCCAACTAAAAATCATCTCTTCAGCTATCTCCTGGACCATCTCAGCACTCTTCCCTCTATCCCTAATTCTCTCTTTTTATAATAATGATCAGCTTTTTCCTGACTAGACAGTTACTTTTCTCATAATTCCTTCGAGGAAGTTTGACCTGTTATTTTCCTATATCTACATTTTTCTTAAACAACTTAAATCTATTTTAAAAAAATTCCTCTCTTTAATAAACAATAAATTTTTTATGACTATAATTTTAATTTGACTATTTTCCTAAAAAAAATATAGAATAATTTATTTTCTTTTATTTTTATAAAACTCCAATGAAACCTTAAAACCTCTCCGTTTAACCAATCCCCAAATTATGTACCTCGCACACACAACCACCATTCTTGTTAATAATATAATAAATAAATAAAAAAAATGGATCACTTAATACCCACACTAAAAAAAGTAAAATATTCTGCAAGCATTGTTTTTTTTTTTTGTCTTTGAAAAAATATCACATAATACAAGTAGTATAATGCAGTGTAAGCTTTTTGAACCAATCCAGCTCAAACGTATACTTTAGAAGAAAAAAATTTTTTGTGTATTTTAGTTCTTATAAACCACTCCTCTTGTTAGCGACCTTCAATTGGCATATTAATTCAAAGTACCTTGATTTTGATTTTTACATTAAATAATTTTTTGAAAATAGTAAATATCAGAATATTTGTTAATAACTACATAAATCTGATCTACACTCGCATATATCCAATTATTATTGTTATTTTTATTATTTTTATTTCATCGATTTAACCATGAACGAATCGCCTCTACTAATATTACAATTTAGATTTTTTTTCAAAGAAAAGAAAAAGTAAAAATATACATTGATTCAATACTTTAGATTCTGTTTAAATATAAAGACCTCGTATTATTCTATATTAACCTGCATAAAAATATGTTCAAATGAACCTAGTTTTTCCCTACATGTATTTATTACAAATTACCATTACTCAAATACATACATGTAACCGGTGCATTGAATGCGTCTTATATAAACTGGCTAAATTATTGCAGAAAAAAAACGAATTTTGCTAAAATCGGTAGCCGGATTGTTATGAAGTTATTTTATCGACGAAGGTGAAGCGGTTTGATAATAATAATAATAATAATAATAATTTTATTTAATTTACAATAATTTTAACTTGCACAATGTGAAAAATTCTAACATTAAGAGATAAAAACAAGTAAAATAAGATATTAAACTAAAAAATATTTTTATTTTGCTAATAATACATTTAATATATCTCAATTTCTCTAATTTAATCATATTTTGTATATTATCATCCTTAGATATGCATTCTTTTTTATATCTTATATTATCAATATTTTTATATTTATAATCATTATCAAAAGAATAAAAAAAACTTACTTTTACAAATTTTTATAAATTTTCAGGTTCTAGGTCGTTTTATTATAATTTTTTCTTTGGAATTTTTATAGAAAATTTTTATGATTTAGATATAATTTAACTAATTGATTAAAAAAAATCGTATAATGTATATTTAGCTTATTGCGCTCATATTTTTTAAATTACTATTACTTTATTAGTATCATTTATTTATCTTTATAGTTATAGAGTATACGATAAGAAAATTGATAATTAATCCCATTTGTAACTTTAAAAATAAAATTAATGTATTTAAATAATTATTATGTACAATCATTACCAATAATAATCGTAAATATACCATTTCTAAAATCTGTAACCAACTTATAATATATAATCTTTTTTCATATCATCTCAGGTCATTTCAAGGAATATTAAAGATTCTGAATTTTAGTTAGTAGTTCGTTTTTATTAGATATACAAAGCTATAATATATACTGCCTGTAAGACCAGTATACCACCTAATAAAATATATTTCTAAATTAATTTTAATGTATTTAGATATCTATTTGTTTGCATTTAAGCCCCTCTAAAGAAATTTTTATAATTAGAATTTTTTTTTGCTTATCTCTTTTTTCTATTAGGTCGCTTATTTGATTAACTTTTTATTCTTGTCATTGATTATTTTTCTATATTCGCTTCCATCAAATCCTTTTTAATTAATAATAAAACTCTTAAAATTCCAATTTTGATTATATATACCTACAAAAAAATTTTTATACTTAATAAATATTAGAAGTACTAACTTTAAAAATATCGAAACTGCGATTAATTATAAGTAAATAAAATGATACTTATAAGTGTAAAAAATTCTAAAATTAGTTTATAAGTATTATTACCTAATTGAATAAAAAAACTATAAACATATAGATTTATTTTTGTGAGAACACTTTAATATGATGTAAATTGATATCTACTCAATATCACGATACATTTTGTATTAAATATTTGAAACAGACCCCCCCCCACCCCTAAAAAATGAATAAAAAGTCTTAAAAAAGGATTATTAATGTACTTATTCAAAAAATAAATATTAAAAATATTGGTAAAATTTTAACCATTACTAAATAAAAAAAAATTTTTTTTGGAATTATTTTTGGAGATTAGCGGAAATCAATATGAGCTAAAAGTAAATGGTAATGTGGCTGAAATTCAGAATTTTTATTCTAGTACTACAGTACTAATTTTTTTTATTTCAAAAAATTAGACTAATATTCAGTTAATTTATTATTATTTAGAAAATATTATCTTTTCGCCAATTCTAAAATCAAAAATATTGCAAAAATGAAAATATCTGTGAATCTGAAAGTATGAATTCATATTTTTTAATCGTATCGATATATAGAATAAGATTTTAATGCTAAACAGTAGAGCTATTATATAATGAAGGTAGTTGTATAGATAAAAGTATAGGAAAAACCTAATAGGACTCAGTTAATTCGTAATAACCTTTATAAAAAAAATTTCCTATTTGGTATTTTGAAATAACTTTGATATTTCAGAAATATCTATTATTTTTCGATTTAATTCGAGAAATTTGGAAATTAGTTGTGCATTTCGAAATGTTGGAGTTTTTTCTTAATTCATGACTAATTTCTTAATTAAAACCAAAGAACTAAATAACTGCTTTATTTCGAATAAAGGGAGATTTTATTAAATTACTTAGTTATTTCGGAATTAAAGTGTTTACTAACACTTATTGGCTAAAATATGATATACCAGTTAGCTTTTCCATGGCTACTACGAGGTCATCAATTGTCTTTTGGCTTTTTTTTTCTGCCACATACGTAGGTTTAGCGAGCTTAACTGCACTTTCCTCGTCGGACTTTTGAGTTCATCTAAAGTTGAGGCCATTTCATAAGCTCATCCATGGTTTTGTCCTTACTTGTCTGGGCCAAATTCCACCATAAATTATTTTCGACCTCTGAGATCAGATCCAAATACGCGTTTTTCAATAAAGTTTGCGTGTAAATGGTGTCATCCATGCATCTGATAAACATCTTAATCCTGCGATTAAATTCGCCCGATGTCTCACTAGGAAGCTTCTCCAGCTTTACCAATTCAAAAATATCCCTCTTGGAGGCCTTTTCCTTTCCCTTTCTAAAGCGTTTTTCGGTTTTTCCTAGCCAGTCTGTAAGGGTCCATTCCGTAGTATCCTCATCCTGTTCGGCCTCATATTTCCAAATGGCTGCCTTGTCCTCTAGTCACAATTTGAAAAGTTCAACTTTGTCATCTTTCTTGACTTTAGTAAATTTTATAGCTGAGTCGAATTTCTTTATCCATAGGCTCACATTACCTACATCTGATTCATACCCCTAAAATTCAGCTGGAAATATTTCTGCTTTAAGCATTTTAATTTTAGGTTTTGTATTAAAGTCATTTACAACTGAGATCTTAATCTCAAAGAATTTAAAATTTTTATAATGGTGTTATGACATTGTTTATGGTTTATTTTTCAGAATTAAAACAAAAAAACTAAAGATCTAAAAATGCCGTCTTCCTCTGACTTTATATGTTATTTTCCTATTTCAAATATATGCTATGGTACACTTCATTTATCACTTTTCAACTATTTTATTTTGAATAAAACATGAAGTAGGCAGATTATGGAAAACCTGCCCATAGAGGAAGATATAATGCGAGCTCTTTCTAAAAAAAAAGTAGACTAGAAAGTCTTTGTATAAAAAGACAGGCTTAAATACCTTCATTAGATAAAAACAAACAACTAATTCACCAACTATATTTTTCGAAAAAGAGAGATCACCAATAATTATTCTACAAAGAGCACCATCAAAGGAAAATGTTTAATTTTCCTTTGACTATACCATTATATTCTTCTATATAACTTGTTAAAAAAAAATCCAATTATATATTAATTTTAGCTATATATTTCCGTTTAACTAATAAACTGCATAATAACGAAAACTATCCGATTAATTAGCATTATTAAACTATTGCCTAGATAAATGAATAAATCGGTTAAATGATAATCAAATATCAATTTAATCTTACACTAATAAACCATAATTGTCTAAAATATTTATGTAATATTAGGTATACATACTAATACTGTTCTTTTACTCAACACTTTTAATTAACGAAATCATAGATTCACCTGTAATTTATAAGAAGCTATACTATTTGTGGTTATTCTAACATACTAATATATTATTTTTTTTCGGAATAAAAAAACTTTTATTGAATCTAGTTTTTTAGATTTAGTAGATAAAAAATAGTACACCATCTATAAATGTCTTAATAAGTTAGATACAATATAACAAAGTATGCAATAGTAAAAAAATTTCAATTTCAAAATTTATTTAAATAGAGCGCCTTAAGTATAAAATTTTAAAAAATGCTCCAAAATATATCATTTTATCAAAACGCTACTGAAAATCTTGAAAGAGAAGTAATATTAGCAACTAGTAATGCTATTTACTATTCAAGTGACAATGAGTATTACGAGCCAAAAATATACAACACGATATGCGAAAACTCTAATAATGTATACTTTTTAACTGGTTTTGGTTTTATTGAATTCGAGGAAATATATACTGTATGTGAGCCAAAGCTTATTATCAGGACCTGACAGCTAGGTATTATTAAGTATTTATTTTTATATTTGTTTATTTGAAATAGTTATCATGTGAAGATATTTTATTGATAAAGATTCTTTTTTCAATAAAATCTCTAACTATATATACTTTTTCAAAAGTTATCAAAATACTATAAAATTTTATGAAATAATTTACAAATACTAAAAATGCTATAAAGAATATTCTAGAATAAAATCCTAAATGATTACTAATCAAACTATTAGTAATGATAATTGAATTTGCGCAGCAAAAGTAATTTTTACTACACGTGTTCAAATTACCTAATCACGAGCGCAAATCAAAACATAAATTTATTTCCCAAAATGGAATATGGGAATATTGCGCAGTAATTTGTAATTTTATACAACACGTATATCAAATTACATAATGACATGATAAATCATGACACTTATCGAGGCCGAAAAACATCGAGGAAGAAGGTCAAAAGTTCAGCCAAAAGATAAATTACTTATTCTATTTACATATTTGCGGCACTATTTTAAATTTGAAAAGCTTGGTAGAGATTTTAACCTTTCTAGACCTGCAGTTTGCAAGCTGATACACAAAACTTCTGAAGTTATTCGAGAATCTTTGGTAAAAAAAATTTTTTCCCAATAAAAAAGAGTCAACAAATCTCTCAGTCTATCATAATGCAAAATCATTTTGATGTTGAATTAATAATAGATTGTACTGTGTTTTTTATAAATAGACCAACTGGATCATTTCAAGATGGAAATAAATTTTATTCGGGAAAGCACTACCGTTACTGTATAAAACGTGAAGTAGCGGTAATACCAGATGACCGCTGCGCTTTTGCTAGCATTATTCATGAAGGTTCAGTTCATGATATGACCGTATCAAGTACTATGGACAGAACATATAAAGAATTTTTTAAAAAAACTCAGTCTGATTATAAATTTCCAGACTCAGAGGATTTTTATGAATGGTCTATAATGGCTGATAAAGGATATGTAGGGTTAAATAAAAAATTTAGGGTAGTAGTTCCAAATAAAAGAAACCAAAGCACTTTGGTAAGTCGCATCCAAATTCAATCAGAATATCCTTATGCCCAATCAAATAACTTCAGTCATTCACAACCGGATCTAGAGTCAAATATACATAATGGGCGAATAATAGTCGAAAATTTTTTTGGGAGGCTAAAAAATAAATTTTATGTAATGAAAGAAACATACAGAGGATTTCCTATAAGCCTTCAGAAAATTTCTGATATATCTATAGCTTTAACTAATTTCGACATATACAAGCGCCCATTGAGAACTTAGGATGCTAAGTACAGTGACTCATTGAAATTTAAACAACTTGCTTATGTCGAAAAAAATTAAGGAAAAAAATAGAAGAAAAGATGTTTACAAAAACGGCTTGATTTTTTTGACAGCTTCCATAAAAATGGTCTAGGACCTATTCAAACAGAAAAAGCGATTTCTGAGTTTAATATACAAGGTAAATTAGCTAATAATCTTAATGGAAGGTATTTGGATAGAAATAAAACAGTCAGATTATCCTCGGAAATAGATAGCATGGATATTGATTTTTCAAGTTCAAAAAATTACACATGTAGCTTTGAAAAAGTATTAATATTTTTTTAATTATATTTTATTTATTTAATGATTGAATGGATATAGTTTGCCAAAATATTTAAAAGCTGATAAATACAAACAAAATAATGATATTCAATAGTTTACTTTTTAATTATATTATTTCCATTTTATTTATTTTTGTGTATTTTGAGTTAAAGGAATAGAACTTTAATATTTTTATAATAGAATTTGGCGATTAGTAATTATCTGTCTAATATTAAATGTGAGCGTAATTAAAAACTTGAGAATATAATTTCAATCCTTAAATACTTTTATATCAATTTATTTAATTTGCTATGCTTACTCAAAAGAGTAATAAAGAGCAAAAATTTAAACCTTTAAAAAGTATCGACATTCTAAAATTACATGTATTTGATATAATATTATAGTTTATATATAAATGAAATATAAAATTAGCTTGAAATAAAAAAATATACTATGAAGAGATTAATTTGTATAACGGGTCAGAAATTTAAAATCGTTTATTTGAAAATAATAAAAAATATGGGGTTATATTGTCTCGGAAATAAAAAATAAGTTTATACGAAATATTTGTTTTTTTTCTTTTTCTAAAAAAATACTGTTCAACTATCGTTAAATCACGCTTTAAATAAATAGAGCGTTTTGGAATTCCAACACTATGGTAGTTTAATTTGATAATATCAGTTTTTTTTTCTTATAATAAACTAAAACGTACGGTATTTTTTTATTGAATTAATGGGTTTTTATACTAATATTTGATAATTTTATAGCTAAAAATTTTTAATGTTTATTTCGAAGCATTTATCTAAAAATTCAAAAATAATTTGCTAAAAAATATTAAATGATAATTTTCGATTGCGTAAAGTAAATTAATTACAATTGAATATCCAAAATACAGTATTTCAGATATGGAAACAATAAACTTGTTTTTATCACACCACTCAAATGTTTTAAATCGTGTTACATTAAATATTGATTTTTTTTCCTTCTTCAAAATTTGAATCTAAAAAAATCATACTCCTTCACAACATTCAAAAATAATATTGATGACCCGCCTTACTTATTCAAAACATCTCTGGCCTATTTATAAGACAATCTAAAATAAGAGTTCCAATAGCGATTTACTTTACTATGGAAATGAGCAGTGGTCCACCAAATAAGATATAACACATCTATGAAATTATTTTAAAGTAAATATATATTTTTTGTAATTATAAAAAGAACTTTAAATGTCCTATATTTTATAGTATTCACGCTACAAAGCGAAAATTTATTATCCATCTATCCTGAATACACGTAACTGCACAAATAACCTTGTAAGTTTATATCCAAGTTTAATAGCAGCAAAAATCATAAGTATAATAAAATATAGTTTGTTTAACTCTTAATAACTTCTTATTGTTGTTTTTATTGTAAAAAATGATTTTCGCCTTGGCTGTTATGTTGAATAAGCATAAAAAAAGTACTCCAATTTTATTCTTTTATAGCTTATATTATGTAAAAAAAAGCCATTATTTCTTCAGCATTTGATATCAACTGATGTTTTTGAATTTTTTAGCACTATATGTTTGAGCCATTTATCATAAATAATATAATATTAGCTATAATGTAAGGTTAAATAAAGAAAATTTATAAATACATTTCCGAGAAAAAAGTGTCGTTTTTTTCAAATATAATGGTTTACTTTTTTTCACGACTTATAGCAATTTCAAGAGTGTCATTATATTAGTAGCTGTAACTTAATTTCATTATTTATGTAGCGAGAAGAAAGAGCGAAGAATATATTTGTGTTAGAATATTAGTTTATTATGTCTTAAATAAACTAAAATTCACTTTACTTTACCACATTACTTTTATTGTTATTATTATCATAATAATAAAATTCCTCTATTAAACTAAGGTATAACTAATTAATATTACATAATTTTCTGCTCGAAAAAGTTCGAGTGAATTGAGTATTTTTATTTTCCAATAAATGGAAGTGAAATTATTATTTCGAAATATATGAGTTTATTCGAAATAAGTTGGTTTATTTGAGATAAAACCAGTTATTTCTAAATACACCTAGTTATCACAGGTTAATGGTAATGTTTCCAATAAAACATAGTTATTACAAAATAATTAGGCTTAAAAAGTTAAGCATGTACGCTTTAATTAATTACCTTGAATAAAAATAATCAATTGATTTATTTCTGAAATAACCAAGTTATTCCAAAATACCCAATAGGAATTTTTTTATACAGGTTATTACAAAATAACTGAATTCTATTAGGTTTTTCCTATACTTATATCTAAATAAATACCTTATTATATAATAGCTCTAATATATAAAATTTTAAAATATAATAACAAATCCATGGTATTTAGAATATTCATAAAGGTAAATTTTGGAGAAAATAAAAAAAAAGAAATTATATCCCTATATTTTAGATTTCTCAAATAAATATAATAATTTAATAATAATTGTGTTTTTTCAACTATGCTAAAAAGTTTATATCAAAAAAATTAATGATTTAATTTAAAATTAATAACTAACTATCTTTTACTATACTTTATAGCATTGATTTAAAATTATACTTTAATGTTTAATAAGATAATTTTACTTTAATAGCCAGTTATATTTATTTTTCATAATTTTAATGTTGGCTAATCTAAATGTTAAGATTTCAAAATTATCTAAAGTCTGATCTGTTAATATTTAACGTTAAAGATATAAACCCCTAAATATTGACCAATTTATAATAATAACCATCAATAAAAATAGAAATAAATAAGTTAAATTTAAAATATTGCTCAAGTAAGCGATTAAAATATATCAAAATCACAAAATAAACACAAAATTTTATAATAATTCGATTGAAAAAATTTTATTATCATTAAAAGGGTTTGTAAAATAAAAATATATTAAAAAATAATATAATATATTTGAAAATTTTAGAGAAATATGGTTTTTTACTTGTTAAGGCTCGCTAAAAAGTTTTAAAGAATTCAATAGATAACATAAAAATAGACCAGAAATTTAATAGGTTTTTTATTCAGGTAAATTTAAATATGTAATCAATATTAACCGGTAATAAATGCTAAAGTCTCTTTAATTTAAGGAATTATTCTAAGATATCTAATCATAAATTTTGTTTGAAAATTTTTATGATTAGAAGTAGTATTGAGAGATAATGACTAAAAATATAATCTAATATTTGTAATAAAATTTTATTTTTTCTAAATTTTTTTAAAATAAAAATCCTGTAATCTTATAGCGCATCGTTCACATCTTTTATGACGATAATTTATGGTAATCTGTTTATCGGTTCTAATTATAAACAAAAAGTATAATTTAAAATTTTCTATTGATAATGAATAGCTTAAGTCATAAAATTAGTTAGATTAAGTTTTATAACTGGGCTTATAAAGTTATTATCCATAATTTTAACTAAAAAAATTAAATTAAATTAAATCTTGTGATTTTGTTCTATTAGTTGTTTAAAAGACGAGTTTATTCATAAAAGTCCTATAAGAAAAATTTTTTTATTTTAATAATTTTTTTATTCTGGTATTCTAGTTTTTAACTGAGTTTTAACGTACACTGTAGTTATAAACCTGAAATTAAAAGGCAACTTTTGTTTTATAGGTATAAATTTCTAACTTAATTAGATATAATTTTTTTTTAATAGTAATATGTAATTGAACTCACAGATAATAAATTATCAAATAATTATTAATAATAATAATTATTTTGGCTAATATATATGTATATTTAATTATTATTATGGCGCGTTATTATTTTATAAATTTATAAAAAAAAATTAATGGATAGATAATTAAATTTAAATAAAATTAAAATATATATTTTATATCTTGGTTTATTTAAATAAATACATAAATTATTTATTAATTCGATAAAACTATATTTCATATCTTAAAATGAAAAAGTTATTAAATTGATATTAAAATTATATTTTATTAAATGATAATATCTAAAAAAAAAGCTCACAAAAATTTCTTTAACCTAAATTAAAAATAGACGTATTATCAATGAAAAAAAAAAAAACAGAAATTGATATTATTAGATATACAGTTCATAAATAGTCAATCAATAAATAAATTATTCGGTAGAAAATTTTAACAATTAGGAATTTTCTGTAAGGCTAGACCTCATAAAACTAGTATTGAGTCCCATAATTAAAGTATCAATATAAAAAAGTATATTCCAACAAAATTGATTAAATAAAAATAAATAATGGTTATTCTGGTAAAAATTAAGTTATTGAAATTTTTATGATATGAAATTTAAAAATTATAAGCATCTTTGGATCATAAAATTAAATTTAACTAAGAAAAAAAATTTTAAAACAAGTAGAAATTATTCAAATTAGAAATATATTCATAAATTAATATTTCGAGGTTTATTTTATCAAAAAAATCAATTTTTTGCTATACAAAACTAAAAAATGAGCGAAAAAAATCCATGATTGCAAAAAAAACTAATCAAAAAATATATTGAGTAAAAAAATAAATTTATATAAAAAATTTATACAAGTAAAAATTAATTACATTTAAATATGTCAAATAGTAAAAATAACAAGGTATATATGGTTTTTAGGTTGTATTATTTTACTAAAAATAGTAACTGGAGTATTTAATACCGATATATATAATTAAATATATTAGCTTATTACAAAAGTTAATATCGCAATAAATAATTTTCTAGTATAGATCACATTAAATGTATAAAGAATATTAATTCATCATTAAAAAAATATATAAAATACAATTTATGTTATTATTAAAGTTTAATTTTAAATTATGAGCGAAAAGGAAAAATAAAATCAAATTTTATTATTCGAGTTTTTGGCAAAGGTATACTTTTGGTTTTGAGTTGAAAATAAAAATAATTTTATTCTTTTTAACCTATAAAAACAGTGCTATATTTTATTTAACGCAAGTGATATTATTTTTATACCAAAGGATAATATAGATTTAGTTAGAGTATAATAGAGAGAATATATTTATAAAAAATAATCTTTGTAAAACATACGTATAATTAATAAAAGTATAGTTACATCAAGCATATGATAATTATATAAATATTAAATAATTTAATATATTGAATATAATTACGAGATTTTTGTGTAAACACTCCAAACATAATCAGGATTAAAAGGGTAATTATAATACAAATATTTTTAATAGCAACATAAAAACTAGCTTATTAATGAATATCTTTGATCAAACTAGTAATTATAAATTATTATTTTCAAGGTAACAACAATTATTATCACATAGAATGTTTAATCAATTTTGATCTTGAATTTATAAATATTAAATCAATAAAATCAATCTGCTGTTTATTAAAGCTTAAATTCGGGATGTTATTTTGTATTCCAAAATATTATTTGGTATATAGGTGATATATCTTAGCCACTAAACCGGAGTAAAGAGTTTTTTTCTTATGATTTTTCATAAAATATATTTAATAAGTATTTTGAGAATTTACTTTTATTTGTACTAACTTAAAAAAAAAAAATTAGATAATGATAAATTTTCAATATAAGTGGATTAAAAAAGTTTTCTGCTGATTTAATTGTTAATATAATATAATATAATATAATATAATATAATATAATATAATATAATATAATATAATATAATATAATATAATATAATATAATATAATATAATATAATATAATATAATATAATATAATATAATATAATATAATATAATATAATATAATATAA
>LSSN01001591.1:0-27613 GCA_001970855.1 Smittium culicis
TGAATTTTAGCGCAAAAAATGTTTGACAGTCAAGAACGATAGGGGAAGGTTCAACTAAAAACAAAGATAGGAGTAAATCAAGTGTTACTTTTACAGGCAAGAGAATGTATAATTTATTTAAATTAAGACTAAAATTTAAAGCTAAAACTAAGACTAGAAAACAGAAGACAATTGTTCTCAGATGAAGAGACCAAAAAACTAGGGAAAGCTGGGTCTATTTATGTGTTTTGCGTCAGTGAAAAACACATGTAAAACATAGGAATGGTTCAGGCTATAATAAATATTATAGTGTGGAATAAATAATAGCAAGGAAAAATCCGCAGAAAAAGCGTTGGGGATGTTTTTCTGTATCACTAGTTATATTACTGGTTGGAATAAATACTCAGCAAAAGCCGAGGCAAAACTACCCAATTATGACATTGACATAGTATGAAAAATTTTGTTTATATGTTTATATAACAAAAAATATGTTATAATCTATATTAATTTAGGCGATAAAAATTTTAACATATAATTATTTTTTTATTATTATAGAAATATACTAAAAAAATATATCTATTAATATCTTAGAAGGTAATTATGAATTTTAGTAATTAGCTTTTATTAATTAATGTCATCCTTTTGATATTCGGAAAGAAAATCTAATAATGAATCAATAATCCGATGTTTAAATATTCAATGAACTAATTTAATGATAAAATTTAGACCGCTTTAGGTTTTATTGCTCGTACGTACTCTTGTATATGCATCTAATTATAAAAAATATCTTGTAAAATTTCTAATTTATACTGATAAAAATATAAATACTATTCGATTTAACGAAAATTTCTTGATTGATATTTTATAATTTTTAAATTAAACACAAAATAATCGGTCAAATTAAAATTATATTATACAAATCTAATTGAATTTCTACATTTATTTATTTTTGAAAAAAAAAAAAAATTAAACGTAAAATTAGCTTTAGAAAATATGAAATATTATGGATACAATAATGGGTAGTCCATATATGATATAATAAATTAATTTAGAAGTAATATCAATAGAACCGGTGATGTAAAGGATTAATAAAAAAAAATTATATAATTATGAGCTAATTTTATATATTGAAAATATTTGCCATTTTAGTTTCAAATTTTATTATAAACTAAAGTCTAATAATTGCTAGAGATAATGTGTTTAAGAAAAATTATTAAATAAAAAATATCAATATATTATAAATAATACTAAAAGAATGGATAAATGACGATTTGAAATCTATTTCTCTATAAATTTGATTCAAGTGAAAGATGTAAACTTTGAAAAATTAATCAGAGAATATCGAAGTAATTATTGATAATTTTCAATAAGTTTTATATAAAATATCAACAAAATTAGCTCACATTTAGGAAAAAAAAAAATTCAAGTTATTTAAGATTTGAATTTTATTGCTAATATTCATATAGAAAATACAAATTTAAAAAAATGAGCTTTAATAAAGCATACAGTTATAATAGAAATTTTGAAATTATAATGAGAATTTTGAATTTTTATTTGATATATTAAGGAAAGCAATTATTTTAATAAATCGTTGCTTAGTAAATCTTTTTATTTATTTTTAATGTAAATAATAATAATAAAACTCAATTTTTATGATCTAAAAAATATATATTTCCCAATTTTATTCAACTTTGAAATAACTAGCTTTAAACTATTGATATGAAATTTTAATTTAAAACCATAAATTATAGCATATTTAATAGTAACTATAGCTCTAAAATTTTTGAAGTCATAACTGGCTGTATTCATCATAAAGCATAATTTATAATTTTAAAATGAGTATTGATATATGTTATATGTTATATGTTATATGTTAACTCAGCTTATGTTTTAGTTTTTCGACATTTAATTGAGCTCAAGATCTTTATTAAAGTATAATTTTTATCACAATAACAGCTATATTAAAAGTTTTTAAATATTTATATAAAAACTTTATTTGGTTAAAAATTTAAATAATATCCAAATATTTATATACGTGGAAGTTCTGAACGAAAATTTCATGATGAAACTAAAACGAGTAATTATTTTTAAACCATGGAATTTTTAATAAATCAAAAAGATATTAATACATGATGGCCTGAGCTTATTTTATATTAATCAATTTTTTACTGGTGGATATACAATTAATATCTAAAAAACATTAGAAATCGAATTCATATAAATCCTAAATTTCTAACTAATAGTTTACAAGTCACCAATAAACCAAATGTAAATTTTTTATGATTAAACTTATATCAATATCAAAAATGACCAATCATCTAATATATTCAAAACGTTTTGGCGTTACAAGAAAAATTAAAACTATAAATATCTAAAATATTTTGACGGCTAGAGAAAAAGGTACAGAGTTTTTTTACAAACGGATTCATTAATAATTCATTAGCTATTAAAACATTTATGTTTTTACGAAAATATTAAAACTCGTTATTAAAAATAATAAATTACTCAAGCATTTATTATAAACTTAGCCAAGCTTCATTTTATTTTATTTTAGCTCAAATAAATTTTATTTTTAAAAACCAAAAATAAACCAAATTATAAATTAGCAAAAAAATATATAATCTAAAACATAAAAAAAATTTCTATTTATTATGACTAAAGAAAGAATTAAAAAAGAACTCTCTGATTCTTTAATGGAATTCGAAGAGACTGATGGTTCCAACGAGCGAATAGTTTTATACAGAAAGTCGAATCAAGAAAAGGAGAACCCTCCACATGTATATATTTTAGAATATTTCATTAAATTTTTTTGAATAAGTTACTGATAAAAAAAAATTAAAAGTTTTTTTTTTTAATTCTAGTATTTTTAAATCAAATCCGATAAAATCGAAAGTTTAATAATTTATAGAAAAAATATATCTTATTTTACTATTTTTTTTAACATAAATCTCTTTTAAAAGCCAAGGCCACTTCAAAGAATTGTGCCTTATTAATATTGAAATATTTCTATTTAGCATTAATATTTATCGATTTAAAATTGAATAGGACCATTAGATATATGCATAAATCTAAAATAAGTGATTAAAGATATATTTTTATTAACCAAATAGAATGGATCAATCATTATTATAAAATTTAAATTGAATAAATAGAATAAATTAATTAATTATATTTTATTTAATTATGATAAAAAGGAATATATTTGCTATTATTTAAATTCAATTTAATAAATTAAATTTATCAGAGTAATATATTTATTTAAGGAAATATTTAAAATTAAGAATTAGTTTTAAATAAATTATCTATACCTATTGATGTGATTTAATAAATGCATAATAGGGATGTATTATAATTTTATATCGATCTTTGAGTGTATTAATAACGAAAATAAAGTTTAATAGATTTTATATTATACATTGATAGTATATATTTGATTAAAATATATTGGTTTTAGAGTTTTCAAAAAATTCAAAATAAAAAAAATCTAATTTAAGAAAATGGAAGTATTAAGCATACCATTTTTTAAAAACTTAGATAATTTCACATAGTTTAGCCTTCATTTTATTATAATTATCTTATATATTATTAATTATGATTCATTTACTGCTAATTTTACTTGCTGTTTTCCCCTTCTTCAAAATATGATAGAATGTTATATAAGGTTATCTAGGAAAAAAAATAGTTCAATTCATAAGCTAAAAAATGTAGAAAACTATAATCTTTCTCAAATAATAAGTAATTGTATTTATAGTATATGGATTAATCGTATTATAAGGTGTGTATGTTTTAATATTATAATATTTTATACGCGTTTTAAATAACTAAAGTGTATCATTTCATTTAGATATAAGCCAATACTGAATTAATATGTTTTTATTATATTTATATTTAAAAGATGATGTGTTTAAATATTATATAGTTATTTGGATGTGATTTTGGATAATCGTGTTTAAATATTTGATGTTAATTAACGAAAGTAGCAATAATTAATTAAAATATTTTTACTTTGAAATGTTTTTATAGATCATTACTTTTATCTATTTTATAATTATAATAAAATTAAAAATAGCTCTAATGAAATGTAGATATAATAAGAATATCCAAAAAAAAGATCAATATACTTCAAAATAATGAATTCTGGAGCTTATATTACTATAGAACTTTTGTTTTACTTATACTAACAGTTCCTATTCTTAAAGAAATATTTTAAAATTTATAATAGTATAATGGATTTTATACTCAACATTCGATAAATTACTAACTGCTTAATTAATTAGCGTATAAATGCATAAAATATACGATAGTATTTATGAGAATATTTTTAAATTTTTAATCAGCAGTTAGATTAGTAGATAATAAATGCGTATTTCTCTTATTATAAAAACAAAGAATGTATTTTTGGTAATAAAAAATCGTGCAGATATTATTTTATATAAAATAAAATTACCTTTTGCATTAGCCACTTCAACCCAAACAAGATATTAAAAAACTATAGCATTTTTTATTGAGCTACGTAAATTGGTTTTGAAAACATTCGCTAGAATCTAACCAAAAAGGAGAACCGATTTTTTTTGACCCTTTTATAAGGAAAAAAAATCTATTTTGCATCTTTTGAACTTGCTGCAAATAATAAATATACTATAGAGATCTGGTTTTAAAAATTTTCATTAGATAATTCTAATACTATTGGTCGAACTTAAAGCATACCTTAGTATATAATTAATGAGTATAAAGTCGTAGCAATTTCAAGTATTCTTATTTCCTTTACTAAAATGTCCAATTTTTATTTTTAAAGATTAACGATTATAATAATACTAAAAAAAAAGGCATCTTTGAATCAATTTCTATAAAATTATAGAAATTATATAATTTCATTAACATTCGAAAAAAAATCATCTTTAAAAGCTTTGTAGGTATTATAGTCTTACTAATTTAAAAGAAGTTGTCTATTAACATTCCAATTCCACTAAATAATAAATAATACCTCCAAGACTCGAAAAAAATAATATTGAAATATGCTATACTATTACTAATCAGTACTTTTAACGATTTATTTTTAACACCGATAGCTGCGTTTTAAGATAAATTTAGTATTCCAATTCAAAGTTGGAGTAAGGTTGGTACAAGAAGAAAAATCACCCCTTTAAAAAAGCCTCCAGTAATTAATCTGAAATCTCTTAAATTAGATATGCTTATTATAGAACAGGAAAGCGGTTATACAATATTTAAGCGCAGTAGTGTTATTTCATTGTGTTATCAAGTACAATTGACCTCATTTATTTCCCCCCACACCTTGCAAGTAGCAAATAATTGATAAACTAATGTTCTCAAGTCCAATTTTTTTTTTTGAATTTTGATTGTTACAACTTTATATGGCTGTATGAATAAACTATAAAGCTCTTATGGGCCAGTAAAATATATTCCTGCATTTTCTGTATAATATGTTATCCTAATTATTTGAAAGCTTTTAGTAGAAATGCTATTTTAAGGTGCTATTTTGCTACAGAAAACTAAAATAAAATGCATTGGTTGAATTAAAAGTGAATTCTATCTCATACAGTTAATCCGAGTCTTTATTTCTAATACTGCTAAATGTTAATAAAGCTTCAAAAATATGACGCTAAGAAAAAAGTAAAAAAATTTCTCAATTTTCATCGATTTCAGTTGTGGAGATTGAATTTGATTATTTATACGTGTTAAATATAAAAATAGCATTAGTATATCAGGCCAGTGTTAATAATAGCATATATTTACTAAAATCAAATATAATAAATGATGTATTTTAAAAGAATTGAATCAAATATAATTCTATTATGCCACAGCTAGTAATTAATTACTGAAATAATAATGACAGTCATTACAGTAAAGTCGAAAATTTCTTCGTTTTAGACTAGTTACCCATATATTTTAAATCTATAAATTGGGAACAATTTCCTACAACTTTTTAAAAATCATCAACATTTTATATCAAGTTAATTGTATTAACCTACTAATTTATTAGTGTTTTTGAAAAAGAAATATAAAAAACTCACCCTTATACCATAAATATATTAATATGAGAGCCTGTATAATTTCTTTGATTTTTTCAACAATCTCTTTCACTTCTGGAAATATTCTAGCAGATAATAAAAATAATGAATATTTCGAAGTTAATAAGAGAGAAGAGTCAGGAAAAATAAACCCTAGATTTTGGGGAGGATGGAATGGATCAGTTCCAGCTCCAAGATACGAGACAGAAGTCAGTACAGTAGAAGATCAGGTAGAAGAAACTGACGTTGGGGACGAAGAAGATGATTCCGAAGTTCAAAATTCTGGAGAAAATACAAGTACAAGATATAGATCTAGAAAAAATATAAGAACTCGCACAAGGACTAGAACTAGAACTAGAACAATAACCATAACAAGAACTCGTTCCAGTTCAGCAGAAGAATCAAGTTATCCAGTCTATGGCAAACCAACAGAGAGTGTAGAAAATTCTAGCGAAGGAAATAACGGATATCAAACATTAGAACTGTCAACTACATGGACAAAAACTAGATCAAGAAACAGACCATGGATAACTAGAACAGACAGCGGTGACGTTGGTGATTCCAATGAAGAAAAAAACGGGAATTATTACAAGAACAGCGGATCAGATGATACAACCGTAGAGGACGACAATGATGAGGGCAATGGTGAAGTCGAAGATGATAACGAAGGAAATGAAGATGGAGAAGACTCAGAAAATGACCCATCATATAGTAATGGAGGTGAATCATCAGGAGGAAGAACAAGAACTAGAACTAGAAATAGAGACCGCTCAAGAAGAACTAGACGTAGAACCAGGTCAAGAACATCCAGTGAAATAGATAACACAAGCGATGATTCTGCTACAGTTGAACCAAGTTCAGAAAACGCAATGTACCGTACAAAAGATGCCACAGAAACCTCAAGCGCCCCAGCTTATAAAGCTTACAAACGCGGAGATTATAGTTATAGTTCAGCACCAAACGTTGATGAATCAGTCGATGAAACAGAAGAAGGCGAATCAAGAACCAGAACCAGAACCAGAACTAGAAGTAGAACTAGGACCAGGAATGTATCTCGTAGCAAATCTAGATCATACAATGGTAATGGATCGGTAGATGGAACAGAAGATGGTGAATCAAGAACTAGAACTAGAAGTAGAACTAGGACCAGGAATGTATCTCGTAGCAGATCTAGATCATACAATGGTAATGGGTCAGTAGATGGAACTGAAGATGGTGAATCAAGAACCAGAACTAGAACCAGAACTAGATCACGCAGCAGTAGGTATGGAAATGAAACTTCTTCTGAAGGAAGCGATAATACCAGAACCAGAACTAGAACCAGAACCAGAACTCGCACTTTATCAAGAACCAGATCCAATTCTGTCAGCTCAGCTCCAGAAATTTCGGATATGAAATATTATAATACTGATTCTGACGTTGATAATACCGACGATGGAAATGACGAAGATTCCAGTGACGATAATAAAGAAACTAAATCCAAATACTAAGGAATTATATAATTGATTTCTGTCAGTATATAGATATATAAAAAAAAAAAACGAAGATATTCATGCTTTTCTCCCTTTAACTTTTCTCTATTTTCCTTACAACCTTTATTCATTTAGTATCATCAAAAATAAAACAAAGAAATAAACCTTATACAATTAAATATTTTTCAAATTAATGTACGTTTGATGCTTGTACAATAACTGATCTTTTAATTAAATAGTGTAAATATTAGCTTATTCTGAAATGTATAAGTGGTTCACCAGTCCCCTTGAACAGATACTCTGTTTGCATGGAACAGCTAGAGCGGTCATCGTGGCGAAGAGGATGGTCTATGAATTTATTTTTGTTTAGTTAGTACACTAATAAAATAAGAAAAAATAATTAAATATTTCTAGGTTGACTTAAACATGCTATTGAATTGCTCTATTAATAAAGGGGGAACTGCGAATTTGAGTGGCTGAACTTTGTGCATTTTTGGATTCAAATATTTTCACATAGCTTTTTGATAGGCAGTAATTTTCATTAAGGCAAGACTTAATAGCTTCAAATCATATACCAAATTCTCAAGCCATTGAAAATACTATTCGCGATTTTTTTGAATGCAATTAAGCTTTGTTGGAAAAGTTTATTAGTAAGAAACTTTTTGCAGTTTGCTGTCAACATATTTACTAATTCCTTTTCATATTTTGTCAGCATTTTTCTCCTTCCATTCTCTGTATTATAGTCCTATTTCTAAATGACATCAACAACAAACATCAAAGTCTTAGCTCGCTTTAGACCACAAAACTCAAGAGAAATAAGTGAAAATGGCCACAGCGTAATCGAAACTATAAATGACCAATGTGTTTTAGTAAAGGTAAGAAGAATCTTTATATACTATGCCAATTTTCGAGCATTATATTAAATCTTTAATCGTAACTCCAATAATCAAAAGTTTTTGATTGTACCCTCAGTTATAATAAATTACAAATGTTATTTTTTTTTTTTTCAAAGAATGAAGAAGGAAATTTAACCTTTTCATTTGATAGAGTGTTCGGTCCTGAATCCAACCAGCAGATATTATTCGACTATTCAATAAAACAAACAGTAGAAGGTATTACTATAAATTCACTTTATTTAATTCCGCTCTAAACACATTTGATTTTTTCTTAGACGTTTTTAATGGGTATAACGGAACTGTTTTTGCATACGGCCAAACCGGATCAGGGAAAACGTATACAATGATGGTAAATGCTATCGCCGTTTTATACACTTTATTGCTTCTCAAGGTTCATTTAAACTTTTGCTTATTATTAATATTTTTTGTATTTCTAAACAGGGCCCAGATATTGATAATGACGAGACAAGGGGTGTTATCCCTAGAATAGTGCAAGGCATATTTAACAAGATCGATCAATCACCAAACTCAATAGAGTACTTTGTAAAAGTATCTTACATGGAGATATACATGGAAAAAATTCGTGATTTATTAGATCGTAAGCTGATAACTATTAATTTTTAACAATTCTTTGAATAGATTTTTTATTTCTATTAAAAATATCTATTTTCTTTTAGCAACAAAAAAAAGACTACAAGTACATGAAGATAAAATAAATGGCGTCCACGTAAAAGGGCTGACAGGTATTTTCGTAAGCTCAGTAGATGAGGTTTACGATGCCATGAAATCTGGCGGAAAGAGCAGAGCTGTAGCACATACAAGTAAAAATTAAACTAAATTATTTCCTTAAAATAGGCTAAGATTTTTTTCAAATCTCTAGCTAATTACTAACAATATAAATCTTACCTAGATATGAACGCAGAGAGCTCTAGAAGCCACTCCATACTTCAAATATCTATTAAGCAAGAAGATACATTTGATGGCAAAATTAAAACAGGCAAGCTGTTTCTAGTAGACTTAGCTGGTTCTGAAAAACTGGGTAAAACAGGTGCTACAGGTCAAACTTTGGAAGAAGCTAAAAAAATAAATAAATCGCTTTCTGCGCTTGGGAATGTTATCAATTCCTTAACTGATGGAAAATCAACACATATCCCATACCGAGATAGTAAACTAACCAGAATATTACAAGAATCGCTTGGAGGAAATTCAAGAACAACTCTCATCATAAATTGTTCTCCGTCCTCTTTTAATTCTTCAGAAACAATCAGCACCCTAAGATTTGGAACTAGGTGAAACTTCAAGCCATGCTAAAATAACTCCGTTTTTAATCATATCATAATATTTAAAGTTATATTAATACCTTTTCTACCTATTTAACATTTTAGGGCCAAATCGATTAAGAACAAGGCTAAAGTTAACCAGGAGTATAGCCCTGAAGAGCTCAAGCTCATGGTAAAAAAGCTAAACTCTAAAGTTACCTCATATAAAGCATTTATAAAATCCCTTGAAGATGAACTAAAAATATGGAGAAGCGGAGGAAGAGGAGACGTTTCGAATATCGCGCCTTCAAGCTCATCGAATAGCCCAAAATCTTCATTACTAAATCGACAACCTGAGTATCAAAATAACTCCACTAGCGACCAAAATGTATTGTTTTCGGATGTTAAACAAAGCTTACAGTTACCAAATGAGCTTAGTTTAAAATCTTCTGGAGTTACAAGTGAAGATGACTATTATGAGATTGAAGACGACGATGATGATGATGATGAGGACGAGGATGAGTATGAGGATGAACGCGATGATGATGACGTGTTTGACAAATTGGATAGGGATGTTGGAAAGATGACAAGGCTCAGCAAAAAGAAGGAAGCGATAGCAGTAGAGTATCTAAGAAGTTTGCCAGATAGTAATATGCCCCTTATTTCAAAACTTGACGAAACTGAAAAGGAGCTTATGGAGAAATCAAATGAGTGTGAGAATCTCCAACAAAAAGTGACGTCTTGCGAATCAGAAATTGATAATATACTAGAAATTTACAATGAAAGTATCTCACAAGTAGTAGAGCTAAGACAGGAGAGAGATAACGCACTGAATAGCGAGTCAATTATTAAAAAGGAGGTTGAAAAATTAAATGACCTTCTTCTAAAAGCGGAATTAGAAAAGCAAGAAATCCTATCAAATAAAATACTTGATGGCTCCTTTATCCAAGCCAGTGAAAACCTTCGAAAAGAAAATAGCGAAAAAACTTCGTTTGATAGAAAAAGCATAAGTTCTGAAATTTCTGTAGAAAGTAAATACCAAGTAGATACGTACTTAGAGTCGCATTCTGATGACAGTGGTTTAGAAACTGATTTAAATGACGAAAAATTAGATATTAACAAAAAGTACGAAAACTTAAAAAGTAAATATGCAATTTCGAAAAGAGACTGCAGAATTATTATTAAAAAAAATTTAGAAATGTCTAAAAAACTGGAAAGTTTGGATCAATTTTCAGATAAGCTGAGACTAGAAATAAAACAGTTAAAGGAGGACCGAAAACTGTACAAGTTTGACCAAAATTCGGCTGATTTAGTATCTACAGTCGAGCAATTTAAGACAATTAAAGGCCAGATTGAGGTATTACAGGTTACACAAAACGGACTTGTAGACTTGGTTAGAAAATATAAAAGTAAGATAAAGCAGTTATGTGAGAGTGTGGCAATTAAGGAAGGAAGAATCAAAGCATTAGAGAGGCAAAACAACTTACAAATATTCGCAAATGAACGTAGGGAGCAAAAAATTCAAGGTTTAAAAAATTTAAGTAATGGCAATCTGACTCCTGGCCAAGCTTTTAACACGCTAGCGAGAGCTGAAAATAAGCCAAACTCGTTTACCCTTGAAGAAATACTTGGTAGACAAAGTAGTGCAAGAGGAATGGAGAATGTGAGAGGCTTTGATTATAGTAATGGTCACTTCGAAAATGGTTATATGAAAAATGAAAACTTGGGATATCGCAGGGTTGCTAAAGCTATTAGAGGCGGAAGAACTAAATAGGCACTTTAATCAAGTTATCACCGATTTCTTGATTTTGGATTACTAAATAGATACTAGAAATCGTATATTTTCCCTCAAAACATTCACGCTCGTTTCGTTGGCAGCATTCCCCCCCTCCCCCCCAATTCTTGAAAATCTCTATTTAGTTATGTTTACTTGCATTTATTTTTTTATCTTTATTTTAATTTAGACAAGAGTTAAATTGTTTTTATATTAAATTATATCTATGATCAGTTCAATAAAACAGGACACATGATTTACGCTAAATGACAACTTAAAAGTATATTTGTATATTCGGCTTAAATCTTAAAAACTAAACAACCAAATGTAAAATAATTAAATTTGTGTGAATTCTATCCAATAGTATGTCGCTTTCCAAACAATTTGCTATTATTTTTTGATTTGTAGGAAAAAATTTAATTGGAGGGGCTATTATATATAATTTGCTTGAATCAGCATTTAAAAAAAAATTTTTTTTCTAATATTTTTAAAAGTTAGTTTATTTGCTATAACAAAGTTTTATTAAATACTATCAGGTAAAAATAACACACAGTTTTCTCCACTCTTTTTTATATAGTAACTACGATAGAGCTATTCCAAAAAAGTTGCTTTTTCTTGTTTCTCAAACTACGAAGAATTTACTATCTATACTATAAATTTATTTAGACCATTTCTGTAAAAGAGAGTAAATAAGGCATTTCAATTAATAAAAATGGAAGTACTTAGCGGAAAAGCTACAAAAAGCAAAAATAAAAACAAGAATAAGCTCAAAAGCACTGAAGCACTTCCCGATTCAAAAAGAGTCAGGATTTCATTTGCTAATGACGAACCTTTGACTCCTCTAATAGGTATACATTATATTTAATACTCTGTAGTGTATTATTAATATTATTTATTATTTTTTGTATAAATGATTACTATAAAAAAGTTCTCTAAAGCATTCTTGTAATATCTTTAGATTTTTTTTCTTAAAATTCTAATCTGCAATATACTACAATATAATTAAAAAAATTTTTTTTACAAAAATTTAGCTAGATTTACGGGCATAGAGCCACCAACTACTGCGAATTTCAATGTTTATGAAAAGAAAGGTAAAAGAGAAAGCAAATATTTTATCAATGCCATGACCAACCGTATGGAATTCGTTGGTTCTAATTCTAGCGAAGATTCGCAAATCAACAAGGGTGCAAAGTAATACTCTATATTCCTTATACTAAATTGAATTCAAGTGTTAAGCTTTAAACCATACCAACAATTATTTTATAGGTACTTTGTCGGTGTTTATGACAAAAGCGCTGGTTCGGTTGTCTTCCATAGCTCACCAGTTGTAACTTTTGAATCGTTTATTACAGAACAGATCTCCAATGTTAGCAAAATTAAAGACACAGGAAATAGCGATGCACAAGCCAAAAACGATCTTGGTTTGTCGTTCGGAAGTAAAAAAAAGAAATCTTACCTCAAGGCAAGAGAAAGAAATATTATCGATGTTTCTACCATATCTGGCTCTAAAGATCACATCAAAGAATCTATTGAAAGTGTCACCAAATCATTGCCTTCTATTGTTGACATGAAGGCTGCAAATGACGAACATCGTCCAGTGCCCAATTTCAACATTGATGAACAGAATGTAGAATTTATCTATGATCCTGATGACTATGCTCCTGCCCACATCCTTGAAATGATCAAGACTAATATACTAGTTGATAATAGCTTGAGCTTTAGTGATTTGAAGGATACACTTAATATTACATCTGAATTTATTGTTTCTAAAGTAATTAAGCTTTCAAACTTGGAGAATAAATCCGCAGATGATTATGCAAAACTAATTCTTTTAGCGATGATGCTCAAGTTTAGGTCATTAAGGTCATCTGACTTTACTAAAAGGAGCAAAGTTTTTAACGCACTTAAAGAATACCCTTCTAAAATAGTCGTATATTTGGTTAGCAGGTTTACTGAAACTGTAATTTTGCCTAATGGAAAGAACTCGTAAGTTAGTTTAATATCTAAATGTTTACGGCAGTTTTAACTAATATATATTTTTTTTTAAAAAAAATAACTTGTTTTTTTAGATTTGCTTTCACCAAGTTCTCGAAAGATAAAATCACCAGTTTCATTGCTATTTTGATGTTGTCTCTTAATCATTGGCAAATTGAAGTTTCAGAGTTTGCAAGAGAAATTGGACTGTCGAATTCAGCGTAAGATTTTTTATTAACCAATTTATGTTTTTCACTTATTCTACAGCACATAAACCAATTGTTCTCTAGCAACGTTCTACTGTTCTATGAAAAATTAAAGATTTTAGTGTATATGAAAATTTTCTTTTACTAAAATATATTTTTTTAAATATAGCTCTTCTGACTTTTTGAAAAGTATCGGATGTAAAGTATTAAAAGGAATAATGCCAAACTTCAGCTCAAACACCAACGCTGAAAAAGAAAAATCATCTAGTGAAGATAAACCAGAAGATTTTGATACTGACGCTAAACCACAACAGCATGTCACATTTGCTTACTTATCAGCACCTCTCACGTTTCCAATTATCACCAAATCGGGCCGCAAGAAGAATTAAACACGCCTACAATTATTTTAAAACACCTCCAAAACACAACTTTACTTTATATTATCCTAATCTTTTTATACTTACTAAATAAGAATGGCAACATTTAGAAATTTACTAAAAATTTTTTTGGGCGAGTGACCTTTAATATTTCTATATATAGGTAATCAGTCTATAAGCGACAATTATTTTGATAAGTTTTTATGAGAGTAATATAAAATATAGAGATTTAGAAAATTAAATACTGGATGTATTTAATGGCTATAATAGCGTTGTTGGTTCAAATAGTTTTGCAAATGCTTCAATAACCATTTCAGGATCAGATTAATTTTTTAAAAAAACACAACCTCATATAAGCACGAATTTAAAATTTTTTGTTTATAATATGGTCAAGCGCAGCTTTATAAAGTGTCATAACAGTAATTTTTCAGAGTTAAGGTGTTACGTGTGGTACGAATAGGAATTTCCCAATCTAGTAGTATAAAGATATACCAAAATGGCTAACAGTGAAGCATCAAAATGAGCTAAAAAAAATAATGTTTGCTTTGTAAATAAATTTTGGTAACAAGGTTCAAAAACATTCTTATACTGACTAAAATAAAAGGATTAAAGTTATAAGTTTCGTGTTTTATATTTAATAAATTTAGCCTAATGCCTGAAATGATTAAAGACGATATTTGTATAAATGTTGCAAAATATATTAACGTTGCGTATTTTAACGCTATTAAACCGCGAAATTATAATTAAAACAGCCAAAAAGTAATAATTACGAAGCGGATTTTTGTTAGATTTGATCAATGGGATGCGTTGACGAATCACGCTACTCAATTCTCTAGGCCAATAGAATAGCGTTAGAAAAAGAAATGAGCTACAGAAAATTTGTTTGTTTTTAGGAATATTTCATCAAATTTGTTGAAATAGAAAAAAGTCAACATTTAGTAAATTCATTGTTGGTATTTTTGGATAAATTAAACTATCACCTAAACGGAATTCATCTCACTCTAAAAAAAAAAAAGAAGGGATTATTGAATCACAATATTTCTACAGAGTCCTTCAATCTGCCCTTTAAAGGAAACTACACAATACTTCTTTTTCAGCTAAGCTGAATTCATATTCGCGAAAACCACCAAATTTATCGATTCACGCATTCTGTGCAGTTTAAAGTTCATAACTACGTTTTAGAAAATCAAAAAGTCGAACAGTTTCTATTTTTAGACCCATTATATCAGCAGTAAAAACAGTCAGAACCTATAAAACTAGAAAATATATTTCAAATAAAAAGCATTGAAAATGCCTACATACGGAGGAGGTAAATCAAAATCGTCATTTTTTATCAAGCTAGCCATTCTATTTGCATTTTCGTATAAAATTAATATATTGAATGTGTATATATTTTCTCGACCCAAATTTTATTAATAAAATTAGATGAAGTAAATGCCGTCGTTTTCGATATTGGGAGCAACAACACACGTGCAGGGTTTGCAGGCGAAGACACTCCATATGCATATTTTTCAACTGATGTCGGCTATACGAATATGGAATTTGATTGTGATGGAGAGGTAAAGTTAGTTAACGATGAATCAAATGGCGAATTAAATGCTGATGGGAGCGCTAAAAAAAGCGATTCAATGGATATTGACGAAGAAGCAAAAAAATCGAGCAAATCAGCAAATAAATTAAAATATCATGTTGGCAATGAAGGCGCGAACGTATTTTTATCAGGAATGAATGTAAAGAAAGTTGTGTCATCGGGAACAGTGCTTGATTGGGATGCGTATGAGAGAATAATATCGTACGTTTTAAAGGATCACCTTCATCTAAATAGTAGTGAACACCCTGTTCTGTTTAGCGAGCCGAATTGGAATGACGAGGAGAGTAGAGAAAAGCTGACAGAGCTGATGTTTGAAAAATTCAACGTTCCGGGCTTCTTTGTGTCCAAGAGTGCTGCACTTTCTGCCTTTGGTACCGGAAAGTCAACTGCGCTTGTTGTTGACAGCGGCGGAGAAACTACAAGTGCCGTTCCGGTGTACGACGGGTATGTGGTTCAAAAGGGCATTGTTTACCAGAACATAGGCGGAAACTATATAACCAAGAGTATACAGGAAAAGTATTTGGGAGAAACTCTAGACTACCTACCTGTACCGCTATTTGAAGTGAAGTCAAAGCAAAATGTAGAAGCGAACTGCAAGCCTATATACAAGCTGCGAAACCTGAGCGGGGTAACAGATTCATTTAGGCAGTACAAAACGATGCAAGTAGTGAGCGATTTTAAGGAGATGGCTTTCCAGGTTGCAGATCTTCCGTTTGATGGGCAGTACGACTACTCGAATTATGCGCCTAAACCGTACGAGTTTCCAGACGGGTACAACATGGTCGCTGGTGGCAAAGACCGGGTGTTCTACCCAGAGGTGATGTTCCAGCCAGCGCTATTTTCAAGCACGGCAGAATTGGCGAACAAGGACAATGGCGACAAGGCGCTTGGCGTGCAAGAGATGGCGCAGATGTGCGTGTCCAAATGCGACATTGACTTGAGACCCCATCTCCTCCACAACGTTGTTTTGACCGGCGGAAACACGCTACTCCCTGGGTTTACCGAAAGATTCAGCAACGAACTTCCAAAATTGTGCCAATCAGTAAGATCCAGCTTTTATTTCATTTTATTTTTTTCTTTTAAACTATGAATTTTTTTAACAACTATAAATATTACTTTGAAAAAAAAAATAATAATAAAAAGTCGCGTGTGAGGATTCATACTCCAGGGACGAACTTGGACCGCAAAGTGTCGTCATGGCTGGGCGGATCGATCTTGGCTTCACTAGGAACTTTCCACCAAATGTGGATATCCGCAGAAGAGTATAAAGAAAACGGTGCCAGCATTGTCAACAAGAGGTGTCTGTAGAAGATAAAGTTCGCCGCGATCATGTTCGCACAGCAAACAATACAAAAAATTTATATACATTACTTGTTTTGTTTTGTTAGTCTTGGATACTCAGACTTTCCGTAGTACTCTATTCCATAATTTTGCCTATTGTTTATTAATAATTTTTTGTTTTTTTTTTTTTTGGTATCTAAGGCTTTTATAAATAATATTCGATTATTACTATCTATACTTTTGTTTTGCTGAGAATTACAGTTTTTTTTGTATTAATCAAACAGACAAGAACTGAAATAAGTTAAAACAGTAAACATATATATATATAATAAAAGTGTCTTTTTAGTAAGGAGGTAAATAGAGTTGGTTGAGTATATTAATAAACTGACTTTATAGGTGGGGGGGGGGGGGAAGCATGGTGTTTGAAAATTAGATGTTAGCTTGGATGACGCCGTACTTGCCGGAAGTTCTCCAGTTTGGATCGGAGTCTTCAAGTTGTTGAGCGATTTTGAGGTCAACGCCGACCATGACGTCGGCTTTAGAAGTGCGGAGGGCGACGATGACGGGGAAATTGTCAGTGTTAGGAGCGGCGTTTTGTTTAGGGTTAGATAGAGAACCGATGGCCTTTTTAAAGGGGGTATCGACTGGCCAGGCGAGGTCAGAAATGAGTTTGCGGTAGTTCAAGTCGCCTTTGAAAAAGAGGAGTTTAGATTCGCATAAAGAGTTCCATAGTTTGGGGTTTTTTGTTGGGAGGAAGCATGTTGGATATGGGCTTGTCCAGAAGAGGTCGGTTTCAACGACCCATTTTTTGGAGTCGACGTACGATTGCCACTTGGAGCCCAAAGACACTAGAGCATCGATTTCAGCGGGGCAAGAGTTAGGGGAGTTTCTGAAAGTAGATTCGTTGGCGAGAGTGTTGATTACGTATGAGAAATCATTTGGGGTGACATCGCTTACGTACCAAGGGAAAGGTTTTGTGTGGAAAATGACTTTGTTAGCGTAGTTCATTTCGATGAGCCATGTGGCAAGTAGCAAATCGCCAAATAGTTCAAAGCCGCTGTTGTCTAGAACGATACCGACAGTGATGTTAGAGTTTGGATTGTTGGAGGAGATGTTTAAGAAATAGTCATAAATCAATTGGGAGTCGTTGTGGATAGTGGAAGATTTGTTTGCGTCTTCAGAGAGGAGTTTTTGTTGCATGGAAACAAGGTCTTCAGCTTTTAAGTCAGGGAACATGCTGAGATCGGTTTGGTTTCCCCATAAACTGTTGTGTAGAACTTCAAGGAAGGCGACCTCGTTGAGAATGGCAAGTTGGTCGGCGTTGGTGTGAGCTTCAGCTTGGGCTTTGCAATTGTTTAAATTATCGACGAGCCTTTTGCTGAGCTTAAGGATGGCAGTCTTGGATTGGAAAAGAGCCTTTATTTTTAGCTCTTCGAAATAGTCAAAAGAGGCTATAGTTTTAGATCTTGCGAACAGGCCTTTGATGCGGCGGTAGAGATAAGTTTCCCAGAGCAAGAAAGGGGCTTGTAGCCAAGTTTGGGAGTCAAAGTAGGTTTTGATATAGTTATTGTATTCTTCGACATCGCCAACAGAATCGTGTTCAAGCAAAGGGATAACTTTCCCAGTGGTCATTTCGTGTTTGATTTTAGAGAGCTCAGAGATTATGAACTTGGTTTCTTCTATTCTTAAAGAATCGGCATCGGAATTTTGGTCTAGCTTGAGAATTTCTTTGTGTAAATGATTGATGATATCAGTGACAATGTGGGGGACTCGTTCAATAAGGGAAACCTTGGTGAAGGGCGAGTTTTCCGCGGTAGTGTAAGGGTATGGGGGGCAGTTTGGTACAAAATCAAGAGTCATTTTGAGCTTAGGTGAATTGGTTTGAATTAAGAAAAGTGAGGGGTAGTGGGTTGTGGGTAGGGCGAGACGACTTTAAAGGGAACAATATTGTTAATTATTTGTTATAATTGGAAATGGTTTGAATAAGACAGTCTTATGGTGTGTTTTTTTTATCTGAATTTGACAAAAGTCTAAGAATTTATACTCAACTGTAAGCAAATCGAAACTAAAAGAACAAATTAGAGATAAGATTAAATTATAGTTATTATATGGAAAATAAGATTTCTCTAATTTTTGCGATTTTCTTATTAAATTATGAGCTGCCTGCTTATTGGCCAGAGGATAATTTGGCTTATATTAGATAAGTAAAGTAAAATGTCGAAATTAATGGAATAAGTAAGTGGCCAATAGTCGACAGATATTTCCTATGTCCCGAAATCCTGCACAAAGATCTTTAAATTACTATTGGTCTAAAACCAAAATACAGAGTTGAGAAATTATATTTCTAATTTTTTTTTTTCCTATTAGCAATTTTCTATCGAGTTTTTCAGTTCAAGTAAATTCAAGCATCGCTTATTTTATTTGTTTTCTTTTTTTTTTTCCGGCAGCGAGTTTGATACAGCATTGAAGCGAATCGAACCTTAGCTGAACGTATATCAAAAGAGCGTAGGTTTCTTTTTTTATTGTACTGAAAGAAAAGCTAAAGATACGCATGTCGGACCCCTTCGAAGACTGGGAAAGCGCATTCGATGCAGGGGTAAGAATACGTTCTTGATGTAACACGTTTAAGGGCTTAATCTACTTGCAGTCTTTAAAAGAGTTTATACAGCTAACTTCTTCCTTTTATTGAATATTAAATAAACTACCTTTTCTCGCTAAAACAAAATAAAGCTAGGAATAAAAAAGGTCTTTTTGCAGAATACTAATAAGAGGATTTGTATGTATATTTTTTTTTGATAGATCGAGCCGGTAATCCCGACGAGCAAAGAATCAAAGAAAGCCTCAGAAAATATTTGGCTTGAAGCGTAATTCCCTTCCCACTCTATTTGAATTTTTACGATTAAATAATTTTATTTTGACTTCAAATACTCGCATTTATTACGGGTGCGTGTGCAGTAGCAGCAGCAGTGGCACAAGACGAAATAAAAAATTAGAATTCGTATGAGTTATGAGTTCTATTATATTTGTCCAACCTTATATGTGCTATAAAAGGCTGTACAGTACAGTATTTAAATCTGTTTGCTAGCTAATTATTAACATAAGGTGTAATTTCTTTTGTACATTAGGAACAAAGAGGGTGTGCATAAGGTCGATGTGTATCTGGAAAACCAGGACAGGACGTTTTATCGCCCAGAGATAAAGCTTCTCTCGCGTAAAGACAAATCAGATACCTTAGAACACAACGCAGATGGAACTCCTAACTCGAACGGGGCAGGATCAAGCGGCAGAGCTAGTTTCGACAAAAAAAAGCTCGAGCAGAAAATGAAAGAGTACCAGAAAGCTAGAGAAAAAATATTCAGCGAAAATTAGTCCACCCCTTTAATCCCATCATAATCCGTACCCATTTCACATCCCCTCATTTTCTTTTCTATAGCTACAATACAAACCTTCAAATATTTCGATTTCTCTTTATATCGCATTCTTTAACAAACTTTTAAATATTTCGATTTCTCTTTATATTGCATTCTAATACAAACTTTAAATCCAAAAATCTCGCCTTGGTGCCCAGATTTCTAATTATTAACCAATAAGCATTGCTTTTTATGCTGTGCGCTGCGTTTTATACTCTACTTTTTAATGCACGTTTAGTTTCCCACTTCCAATTGGCTGCTGCTTCTTCCACTAACCATGTGTTCGCCTATTGGCTGTATAATGGCTAAAGGCAATAGGGCTTTTCTCGATGGTGATTGGACGCGCTTGGCGAAATGTTGGCTAAATATTGCGAATCGCAGCCAAAATGTCATAATAAAATTAGGCTTTAAAATCAAGACGAAAATGCGTCTTTTCCACCTCAAATTCCACAAATTTCAGGCTAATTCGATGTTGTTTATTAGTAAGAATAAAAGCGCAATAAACGTCGGCTTTAATTTTTCACATCAAGACTTTTCGCAAACTCTTCGATCTTCTGCTTATAAATACTGCCCAATTTTTAGCTCCCTTTAAAAGGATCTTATATTTTCACATATCTCTAGTAACATCCATCCCTCGCTTCTATCACAAACTTTAGTGTCTATCAACCTTCCTTCCCTACAACAGATTTATACTAAACAAATCCCCCTTGTTAAGGCCTATTATAAGATGTCAGGTTAGTCACAATTCCTTTGTTACTGTTATTACACAGAAATTTTATTTATTCCTCACCTTCAAATTAGTAGTAATTATATTTTTAGTACTGACGCTTTGATATTTATTTTTAGCTTATAACCACGAGCTTCAAGTAGCTATAAAAGCCGTACGCGCTGCCTCGAGAGCATGCATACAAATCCTCAAAACCCTATCAGAAACTAAAACTATAATCAAAGACGATAAATCTCCTGTCACAAGTACCCATACTCCACCTCTCTCTCTCTCTCTCTCTCTTCTAAGAGCAATTTTCTTTTTGCTGTATAAAAATACATATCCACCTTCAACGCCTTACCTTGCACACACTTTTTTTTTTTTTTACCCTATTGTAGTTGCTGATTTTACCGCACAAGCTATTGTCAACTGTATTTTGGCCAAAGAGTTCCCCTTAGATAAAAACGTCGGCGAAGAGGATTCTGAAGGTTTGGCCGCTGAAAATGAAGGGAAAACTTTGGAAGCCATTGTCCACCACTCAAACAGTATTCTTAACGAACAGTACTCTAGCACTCAAGTACAATACTTTTTCCATCACTATACTCACATTTCCAATAAATTTCATATACTTAATAACAAGCTGCTAAATAATTTCTCTTTTCTTTTCCCTTTTTTTTTTCCCCCCCATATAAAATAAACTAGATTAGAGAATTTATCGATAGGGGCAACTACGAGGGCGGCCCCGTTGGACGCCATTGGGTTCTTGATCCTATTGATGGCACAAAAGGTTTCTTACGCGGCGACCAGTTTGCTGTATGCCTTGCCTTGATCAATAATGGCTCTGTACAAGTCGGTGTTATGGGCTGCCCAAACTTGGTCAACCACGACACAAACGTCAAAGGCCAAATCTTTTACGCCGTTAAAGGCCAAGGCTCATTCCAAGTAAATCCATCACCTTATATTCTAAACATGTATCACTCTATATTCTTATTACTCATTTACTAGTATCAATTAAACTCTTTTTTTATGGGAAAAAAAAAAAAAAAAAAAAGGCTGGTTTGGATGAGGATTCAGCGGTCAAGCAAGTATTTGTCAGCAACGTGAAAGATTCAGCAGACGCCAAATTCTGCGAATCCGTTGAGGCGATGCACTCGAACCAGTCCGAATCCGCGCGGATCGCATCTATCTTGCACATAACCAAGCCAGCGTTCAGGATCGACAGCCAGGTCAAGTACTCCACCATTTCCAACGGCCTATCCGACATATACATGCGCCTCCCCAAAAACAACACGTACACCGAAAAAATATGGGTATCAAAAATCAATAAACTTGCAACAATAATTAACTTTATTTTTTTAATTGCCACATAAGTTGTAGTTGAATTTAACGAACGGTTCTTTTATTTTATTTTATTTTTAAACTATAACTTATAGGACCATGCGTCAGGCAGCCTGATCGTTTCAGAAGCTGGCGGTAAAGTGACAGATATTCATGGCAACGACCTCGACTTTTCGGTAGGCCGGCTGCTGTCCAAAAACAAGGGCATCTTGGCAACGAACGGCCACCTTCACGATAAGGTGCTCAGCGCCATCGCCGAATCGAGCAAATCAGCCTTGTAAAAATACTTGGTTCCTTTAAAAAAAAAAAAATTGTTTTTAATAAATACTTTTGCAAACAATTATTGGCAATAAATATTGGATATTAGTAAAGATTTATTTTGAGATATTAAATATATGGGATATGGATAATTTTTTTAAATGAAAAAAAAAAAAAGAGAAATATTCTAAAATACATAAAAAAAAAGATTATGGGGGGGGAGGGGGGGACGGGGCTGATTATAGATGGTGAAGAGAATATATGAGAGATAGAGAGAGAGAGAGAGAGTAGTCTAGAAAGAAAAAAGAAGGGATGGAAGGGGGATAAATTATAGTTATTGGGAGATGAGGCTTTTATCGACGATGGGGGTGTGGAGGTAGTCTTTGTTGAGAGTTTTGGATTTGAGTTTGTAGAAGGGGTTGTTTGAGCCTAGTTCGATGTTGTTGTTGAATGGCAATGAGGACGATGATGAGGATGAGAAGTTTCTGAGGGTTGATGTTGCGAAATGCTGGTTGAAGTTGTGTTTCGAAGAGCTAGTTTTCCTGGAGGTTGGAGGCAGGACGGAACCGCTACTCGAAGAATGAGCTGCAAAAGTCATTGATTTGGCGGTGCCGATGGAGCGTTTAGGTTTTTGGGCTCGGTGATAGCTGGCGGCGTTAAGCGTTTGCGCGGAGGTAGGGTGGTTGTACTTGGACTTTGTGGGGAAGTAGTAGTAGTCGACGGAGTAGACGTCGACGCCGGCCAAGTTTCCCTTGGCGGTGGGAATGATGCCAAAGTCTTTGACATTAACGTCGAGCTGGGAGACGTCGAATTCGGCTTTTGCTGATTTAGGGATGGTAGAGTACTTATCTGTAGTTCCATCTTTTGGCGATAGAGATGGCGACGGAGAAAGCGAAGGGATGGGTTTGCCGACAGGGTATGAGTACGGGCTATTGATGAATGTGTCAGAGGCGATATTGTCGCCGACGAAATTTTTTTGTTGGTGGTGCCTGGAACTCTTCTTGACGTTTATGCTGACGTTTGAGGTTGTTGAATCGTCTACTTGAACTTGGTCCTCCTCTTCTTCTTCTTCTCTGATAGTTTCTTGCTCGACGAAAGACTTTTTTTGCTTGTTGAAGGAGAAGAGCTGGTTGAAGCTCCTCCTGCGGCTAGAGTGCTGAGCTTCCCATTTAACGGTTTGTGATTCAAAGAGGTTGTTTGAATGCTCTATATTTTGTTGTGTTTTGGATTTCCTAATTATTTAGAGAAGTATAAATATTTTAGAAGGGCTTAATAGGATAAAAAGTATGGAATAAAGTGAAATTGATGAGAGGGAGGGCATAGTGGTTGTGTGATGATTGTGAAAAAGAGTACGAATAATATTTAAGAAAATACCTTTTTGAAATACTAAGGTCAAAAGATTTGAACAGCTTGCTGTTGCTGAATCGTTTATTCAAGTCCATTGTATGATCAGGTAGAAAGTTATTATCGTAGGAGGGGGGGGGGAGCGATTTATAAAGCTGGAAATAGCTGGTCTACACGAAAGTTATAATCGAAGGAGGGATAAATGGAGGTATATAAGAGAATATCTGAGCAAGCTATTGTTTTTTTTAGGAATAAGTATAGAGTAAGGTATTGGGGTTGAAGAGGGGGAGGGGAGGAAGGTAGATATTTCTGGGAGATAAAGGTGGGGGGGAGATCAGGAAACAAATAATTTTAAAAATAAAAGGCAGAAACTAATACGGATATTTAAAGGTACAAAGGGTGCAGAAATTGTAAGAGGTATATAAAAAAACGGGAGGCGTGGAGTAGATATAAGAGTATATGATATAAAGAAGAGGTTTATGTGGGGTAAAATAAGGGGGGATATGGGACTAAAATAGGTACAGTGAAGCGGATATGTGTGGGTGAATGGAGGAGAGTCGAAGCGTATTTAAGCGAGACGATAATTAAGTTTAGAATACAAAGCGGAAATTAGCAGCTGATGAATTATAATAAAGAAATGTTAAATAAAGTATAGATAAAGCTTAGTGTAGTAAGGATTATGGTATTGGTTACCCGTTTAAATAGGCTAAACAGTATTAGATAAGCCTTTTTTTATAAGATAGTATTAGCAACAAACTGGCGAGGTGTCAACTGTAACTCCTTGTAAATGCCTAAAATAGAAGTATTAAATCAGCAAGTTAATTTGGGGCTATTTATAAGCGCTAATTATTCTGATTGCGAAGGTTTTGGTGTCTTCTGATCTTAAAATGGTGGTCAAATGTTCCCAAAATGGGTCTATGTGAGTGCCTGTGTAACTAAATGTTTGGATTTATAGAGTGACTGTGACTATATTAGGCAATAGACAGGCATTAAACATTTGCCCGGAATAAGAAGCGTTTTGGCTTTTATAGGTCAAATATTCCACAAAAAGGAAAAAAAAAAAGGTATATTCAGTCCTGCGAAAGTATAAGGGTGAGAATAAGGGTGAGAATAAGGGTGAGTATAAGGGTGAGTATTAGCGTTAGTATAAGGGTGTGGTATAGAATAGTAGAAAGATGGTCCGATTAGAGTAAAGGGGATAATTGCTGAATTAAAAGTAGAGTTGGGGATAAATTAAGCAAACAAAAAGAGAGAAATGGAGACATAAACAAGACTGTTTCCAAGTCTGCTCTCACTTTGCTCTTGCTTTATACCAGGTAAGAATTAATACTGCAAAAAATTCGCCAAGAGCAATGCAGGAATAGAAAAATAATATGCACTAACTCAATATGCGAATAGGAGAGCTTAAATATAAAGCAACCCGAATTAGAGGGTTTTGAATGCTAAGCATAAAATGTAGTTAGAACCTGTATATGGCCCTCCCCATTTCCTCCTCCCTTCTCCTGCCAGTCAGCTGGATTATTAATGCAAAACCCAAAACACCCCAGCCAAATCAAAATACCAATTTGATAACAAGAATGTAGATATGTATACATCTTGTATTATTTTAGTTAGTTAGTGCAGGTAAACTTAAATAATAGATGTAGAAAAACGCTTTCTTGCAATTATTTGCGTAGATGGGAAGGGTATTTTACCTTTAATGTTTTTACTTGTCGCACTTAGTGGGTGGGATTGGCTTTATCCTATTAAACTGACTTGCGATCTCTTTTGACCTGAATTTCAGTTCCTCTGTATTATTTCCTGCTTTTTTCTGTTTATTTCCGGATTTTATCTACTTATTTTCTCTCCGGGTTATATCGTCGCTCTGTGGTTGGTCCGATACCTTCTGTCTGTGTATATTATTCGCCCGCTCTGTTTTTTTTCCCTCAATTGTTTCTTTCTGTGTTGTTGTTTTTTTTTTTTTGGATTACTACATTGAATAAATTCATTATTAATTGTAAAACATTCTTACTATAATTATAAATCAGCAATTCCTCACTTCAACCATTTTAAAAACTGAAAACTGAAAAATAAAAAATAAAACAAAAACGTTTTTCGGAAACAAACTAATTTAATCCAACTAATCATCCACCCACTCGCTATGTACCTTCTCTATTCCTACCCCCTCTTTTTTTTTTATCTCGATTGCTCAAATTTCCTCCTTATAATTCAACTAATGAATGCCCACAATTTTTTCATTTGTAATAAAAACAAAAAAAATATTTTAACTTGCTTGTAATGCACTATTTTTCTTACCTATGATTTGTCTAAATACAATTATGCCTGTACCTCAGCACAGCACATCCAGATAAATATAAAAGTATAAAAGTATATAATTAATCCTATATATAATATGCAACGTCTCTAAAAAACAATGACTTCTTGTCTACTAAGAATGCCAAGGTATAAACCAGTTTCTGATAAACTATTCTCTTATTCGTAACCCTTATTTATATACTCACATTCACCTCCCCCACAATGCGCACAAAAAAATTCATTTTTTTTACCCTTGCATCTTCTTTCTTCAGCTGAATACATTGTTCTATATTTAGCTATACCCATTTACTCTTCATATTATATTGCCTTCATTATCTACTGTGCAATTATGTTCATTAGTATTCTTTTATTATCGTCACATGGTTGACTCCTGAAATGAAAAATTAAAATTAAATAATACAAAATACCAAGGCTCCAGAATCCCAATTATTAATACAACTCTTTTATGATTTTAGCTAATACACTTTCCCCCCCTCTCCATCACCTCTATCATTATTAATACCCATTTACTTAATACTACATTTTCCACCACTTCTATTAACAGCCCTCTTATTAACAATGCCAAAACCTCATACATTTTTACCTTTAATTATTATCCAAAAAAAAATACATTAATTCATTAATACATTAACAAAAAAACTATTACTTATCAACCCCCCCCCCCCACTATAAACTACCAAGACATTCTCCTCCATATGCTGAAAATTTCTTGTCTACTACCAACAATATTCTAAATCATTGGATATACTCACTCGCTAAATTTCCACCTACCACCTCTTCTCTCTTTCTCTCTCTCTCTCTCTTTGGTACATAGCTTTTTTTATTCATTTTTTTTTTACTTGGGATTATGAAATTCTGGAAATTAATACCACATTAAATTCTCTAGCGATAAAAAAAAATAAATAAATATCTCTGTAGCATATTGTTATCGTACCAATAAAATTCCGTGATTAAAAAAAAAATCTCTGTAGCATATCGCCAATATGTTTCGTACAAAAAAGTCTTTTATTTATGATTTGTTTGGATTAGCTTTATCTGCCCAATTTAAACCTGGGTACAAACTGGTTTTGGCTTTGGCTTTTTATTGTAAATGCGCAACCATTATCCTATTTCTCTTTCTTTTAGCTCACTTTTATAACATATGGGAAATTCTTTGGATAAGCGGAACTTTTTTTCTTTGAAATTCTATTTGCTTAATTTTATTAGGTAAAGTTATTGGTTGTGTTAGATTATTCATTCGACGATAATTTTTATTAAGATTATAAAATAAAAATATGTTGCAAAGTAGGAAAAACTTAATAGGAAAAGTTCTGATCCTTGAAATAATCTCCCATATAGCTTGCCTTTAATACTTTACCCTAGCCTATAGCATTTAATCCATCCCCTTCTATTTAAATCGTCCA